>JBBPCS010000573.1:1635220-1664102 GCA_037974645.1 Hollardia meadi | reverse complement strand
TGTGTGTGTGTGTGTGTGTGTGTGTGTGTGTGTGTGTGTGTGCGTGTGTGTGTGTGTGTGTGTGTGTGTGTGTGTGTAAGTGTAATTCGGCCTGCTTGCACCACCAGCTGGTTAATTGTCCCCCGGTCTGGTCCAGTGGTAATGAGAGTGACTCAATACCAGACAAAAGAGACGGCTTCACTGGGAGACAGCAGCCCATTGGTTGAGCCTGTGACAGCCCCCTCCCCGCATGGGCGCCCCCTGACCGGTGCACACCCACCCCTCCCTCCCTCCCTCCCTCCCTCCCACACATCCCTCCCTCCCTTCCTCCACTCTCCTCACTGCCCCGCTTGTTTTCTCCAACTTGCATGCAGGCCAAAACACATGCTTACTCCTCCATGCCAAGCCCAGTCCAGAGAAGCTAAGAACCCTGGCTGCTCGAGACAAAAACCCAGAACCAGCGAGTGAACGACACAGAGGAAAAGAAGAGAGAATCTGGCCATAGCTAATGTTCCTGCCTCAGTTCTAGCTGGAGGAAACCTTCCTGTGGATCTATCAATGACTTCTTTGTTTGGTTTGTTGCAGAGTGCCCCCTCTTTCAGCCCCCTGGAAACAGCCTCCGACCTGCAGCAGTAGTAAGTACATGCCTCCTTCTTATTCAGATACTTGTGCTTCAAATCTTTTTTTCTTCTGCCAGTAGGTTGATGATTATTTTAAAGCATGTTATGGGAATTAATATCAGTGAGAGAAAAGCTCGCCCGCCTACTGTGGGGGGACTCCTGCTTCCTGAGGAGATCCTGCGAATAACGCGAAAAGCTACCAGAACCAGTGTCTTCTGTCTGTGTTTAATGGTGTTTTTTTTAGGGGGGTGGGTGGCTGTAATGTCAAGACATGGCTTCTCTGTGGTGATTTATTTAAAGACAGCAACCTGGATGTCACTGGGATAGAGGGAACTCGCCCAGCTGCTGCATAACTTAAAAACCGTTATCTCCTTCTGAATGGGTGTGTGTGTGTACAGAACTATGACCAGCAACTGGATTATGGAAGAGGATGCTAGCTGTTAAAACAAAGCCTAATGAGCCCTTGATCTTTTTTTTCTTTTTGTCTGATGAGATTGACATCTTCTATTTCTGTTTGTATAATAAAATGTCAGGAATTTAGGACCGAGCCATGGTGACTGTCTCGTGCTACAGTCCAGGGAAAGGAAACGTCTCCCTCCATTTCTGCTAGAAGAACTTTCCATCTGCTATAAACATTATGTCATCATGGCCAAGAATTTGAAACGAAATTCCCGGCCCAACTTTATAATCCTCTGATTTGTTGTCATTTTTTTTTTAAAGGAAGAGGTTCCTTGCAAAAGGGTGGTGGAAGTTCGCTCAGCCGTACTTTTCAAAGGAAACCTCAAGCCATAAACTAACTTGCTTCAAAGGCACATATGTTTAGGGCAGGAAGTTGTTGTTTTTTTCTTTGGGGTCCGTTTGAAATCGGGGACATTTTGAAGAGCGTTCTTGCAAAGACGTAATTTGATTGTGCCAGCGTAGTGTCATTAGATGAATGAATAAACTTTTAAGTAAATTTGTGGGTTTTCAGGTCTTGATTAGAGACCCAGTGTGTGTGCATTATAATTATTATCTTAGACATATGCATGAGAGACTAAAATAGCAAGTGGTTATTGTTAAACTATATAGTGGCTTGACATAATTAATCATCATTGAAAAAGATGAACAGTACAGTTAACCTGCACTTGGTACTGTTGCTGGTTTTCAGGCAGGATACTGATCCCGTTGATTTCACCAGAACCGTCCCAAGAGATTGTTTCCACTGTACTGTAAATTCCCTGCATAGTATTTATGTGAATTCTTTCTAAGTAATCTAGAACCAACATGAGTTTAATGGCTCTCTGCAGTCAGCACTGCACATATTTTTTTTCCCCTCACAGCTTATGAAAGAGCTTCTTGTTGAGGGAGTGAACAAGGAGAGTAATGCATCCATACATTTGTGCAAGCTTGTAAAACTTGAAAAACTGGGCAACGCTGTAGATGTAAAGCACATTTTGGAAAATACATTCCTCTTTCTCCTGACAATAGTTGTTTTTTTTTTACCTAGATGATACTGGAGCTTCTGTCAGTTTAATTGCCATGTTTATACAAATAGAGAAGCAGCATGAGTAACACATAGGCGGCGTGTGAAAGAGGGTAAACCTGAGTGTTGTACAGGTGCATGGCTGATGCACCATGTGTGAATGTTCAGAGAATATTTATAGAAATGTGTCCTGTTGGCCTCTCTGGAATGCCAAGATATGTGTGGTAGCCAATGCCTTCCCTGAACATCAGCCTCCAGATTCTGCCCTTTCTTTCTCAAGTTTTTCCGTCTTGATTATTTTGTCTCTCGCAGACAGGAATTACCTCAAGATATATTAAATAAGAACCATATGACGGCTCATTATCCAATATGCGTGTCTCTGTTTATCATACAAACACAACTCCTCTGAGTGGATTTGTGACTGTGTTTCATTATCTGTCTAGCTCCTCGAGCAAGTCTGGTCACAGCGAGGTGGAGAAGGACAGTGGATCATCCACGAGCGAGCCTGTGGCTCCAGAATGCGACCGCCATGTTTACAAGAGTGTCTTGGAGGGCGGCGACATTCCCTTACAAGGTCTTCGGGCCCTAAACAAGCGCCATGGCAGCTCCTCCTCCTCTAAAGGTAGGATACCACCAGCCAATTTACGAATGTGGCCAGTAAAATGGCAGGTGTGTGTATGTTTATGGATGTGGTAGCTAGACATTAAAGCCATTAAAGGCCTTTCCTGCTGAGACAGAACCAATGAGTTACAGACACTGATGTTGGACCATTCAATGAGTCAAACAGGGATACATGTGTTTCCGTTTACCTTTCTGTTGGAATCCACACATTTTCTTTGCTCCCAGGCCTCACAGCATTGGCCAATCACCTCGCAGCATTCATTCGCCCAGCAGCTTTTGATTTAGTAGTGATGCCACGGATGTTTCATCAAACGTGTACTGGCCATCTGCTTTGGAAAACTCATGGAGGGAGTGAGGTTGTCTGAAGTTGATGGAAGCTAACCTTGGGGATTTCCCCCCCCCCCCCCCCCATCTTGCTCCAGTTGTGAGCCGCCAGTCGCTAGGCAGGCTTAGGGCAAGACTCCAGAGCGTTCCAGCGCCAGGGAGCGGAGGGCCAGCGACGGGATGGATGAGGAGGGGACGAGTGTGATAAACACAGCTCTGCTCCCCACAACCCGGCCAGACAGGGGTGAGATAAACAGGAGGGATACGGAGGGCGGGTAGGCATGAGGAAGTCAGCTGTCAGTGTGAGTTCAGGGGCTGGAATGCCTGCCCACATGGCCGGGGAGAGAATCTCTGGGGGAGGCGAGAAGATGTAAGGAAAATAAAAGGACAATGTGACCCAGTGCATGTCATCACATTACATCTGGGAAGACATGTTTTACGGTCTTTTTCATAGTCTGAGTTTGGTATATTTCCACAAGAATATGTTGACTAAATATGAATATTTTTAAAGAGGAGTTATTCACGTTAGCAGTCCTGCAACAAAGATCTATCAAGATCGTTGTTTTAGCTTAGAACTGGAGAACCACGCAGTAAAGGCATTGAGCACTCCAGTCAACTGACTAGCACGCTCATTCACTAGCCTCCAACCCAAAGAAATAACCAAGTGCTAGAAACCAAACACTTCATCATGTGTTTCTGTCTTGTGCTCTTAAAATATTAAAAAAAATATCTGTATTAATCTTTGTGTTTTAAAGGACCGTGCTTGAGGGCTTTTTCTGTGGCCAGAACTCTTTAGTTGCCACATGCTGAGGATAAAATCTAGTTTGCTTCCTCAGCATCTGTTTTTTCTGGTAGATATGAATGTGACAGATGGGTCACGCAGCATGTGAAAGTGTTGTGTCATTTCCTGGTTCCATCTGTAGCGCTGTCACAAGCACACTAGAGCCAGTATTTCTCAGAGGATTTTTTTTTTTTGACATATTTTGCTGGGCAGGTTGGCTCAGGATACATTTTTTTTATTTACAACTGTGTTGGGGAGCAGTGCATAAAGAGTGGTGCCACAGGCCATTTATCACTGCAGCCGTCTAAAAGTACTAAAAGTAGAGCTCGAAGAATATATGTAGGAGTTTAAAGTGGGAGAACATTTTAGCCCGAACATGAATCCAACATAAGAATAACAGAAAAGATGTGAACATATTTTTCTTTTTCTTATTAAACTGTACTGATACTGCAGTCAGTGTTAAGAATTCCTACATGACCTCCAACATCACATAACATTTCATGACATAGTTGTTTTTTAACACTTTATTTATCACTTGTTATGTTGCTGTTTACAGTGATACTAATAATGCAAGAATCTGTTTGACAGTAAATGTTCCCTTGTTCCATATTGACAAAGCATTATTCCTCACTGCAGTCCCATGCTGTTAGCATAACATCTTTTACTTGATGCACAAAGCATCAAGTCTGCTTCCTCTTCTCATCTACTTTTGATGGAACTTTAGTCTTTACTTTAGAAATGTGCCTGACTGTTTTAGTGTGTGTTAACCTGTGACCATTGTAATCTAATATGTTGTTTACTCTGTTGTCCTGCATGCTTGCCAGTGGATTATAAAGGTGGGAATGGCTATATAATTTCACCCTGCTCCTCTGTAAATAGTCGATCAGTTCTTGCCAGTAATGCAATAGGTAACCAGTGTAAGAGTATGAAGCCTCTATCTGCTGCCAAAGCCTGCATACCCCAAATCCTGCCCTCTAAGTTCAAGCCCAAGCTGCTGCCGCCCAGTGGTGACAGTCAGGAAAGCAGGACTAAAGCTGTCAGGCACCCAAAGGCCCACAGCTGTGAGGATCTGTGTACAGGGCCATGTGACACAGACTTTGCTGGAGCAGAGGAAAGAGAGAGTGGGCAACATTCAGACTCTAAGTCCAGCCGTGGCGCTGAGTGCGCGGACGGCCTCAGGAATGTTTCCCCTGCAATTAGGAGGAGCGCATCAGAGTTTTCCAGCCTGTACAGGACCATGCATCACATCCAGCGGCCTAGCTCGGCCGGCTGCAGCCCCCACGGCAGCGTCCGCAGCCTGGCCTCTCTCTTTGAGAAGGCAAATGCCGACGGGGGTGAAAGGTCAGAGGCAGAGGATGGGGGTAACATTCCACGGGATGCAGTGTCGTCACGGGTCAGCAAGTTTGAAATGATCATCCAGCGGTCCAGCTCGGCGCCCAGCCGCTCCTCCTCCCTGCCCACCCTGCACTCCAGCCACAGCCCCAACCACAGCCCTGCTCACCTCTACATGGCGTCCGCAGTGTCAGCGGAGTCCCTTTTGGTAGCTGAAGCCACCCACACGGATGCCTGGTCTCCAGTGGAGGCAGAGGGCAGGGGTTGCGGGGAGGAGGCCTTGTCACCAGGCAGTGTATCTGTGGAGGAGGCTGCTTCCTCCTCAGAGGATGGACACAATGTCAGGACTGAGTCGCCCTCTAACACTGAGGCTGAGGTTGAGCAGATCTTCAGTCAAAGTTCCCCAGACCTGATTCAACAAAATATCAATGGAGCAAAGAGTCCCTCCGCACTGCTTACAGCATCCCCTCCACAACACAACCATATCCACCACCACCACCACCTCCTGCACCACCTGAACCATCAACTCCTCCTCAAACCCAGCAAATGCAAAGGCTCCTGCCCAGCCTCCTATACCCGCTTTACCACCATCCTCAGGCACGAGAGGCAGCAGGCCACCATCCAACAGGAGAGGGCGCCACCTCCAGAGAAGAAGACCACACTGCCTGGGAACCTCCTCCTCATGGGCCCTGCTCCCTTTAGGTTACGAAAGAACCTGCAGTCCCACCAAACTCGGAGGACCCTGATGGCCACCAAGGTCACAATGGACACCCGGAGGCCTTGCAGTTTGTCTCCTGAGCTCAGACCTCTGATCCCTCAACGCCTGTCCTCCCTTGAGGTCCTGGAGAGGCTGAGTAACGGGGACGGAAGCAACACTGACCACCTGAGTAACGGGCAGGGCTTGGACGCCAACGGGAACCTACTGCAGCCGCTGGCAGCTCACCGCAGAGGTGGCTATCTCCATCCCTTCACCACTGTCACCCTCCTCTCTCCTCCCTCTGTGGTCACTCATTTATCTCGCCTCTCTCTTCACCTTGTGTCCCTTTTGTCCACAAAGCGACACCGCCGCCCTCCATCTCTAGTCTGTGTGGTGTGTTTACAAAGTGACAGGGAAGCCTCCATCTCATTCTGAGTGTGCTGTTTGGTGCTCTTCCATTTCACTGTGAATGAGTTTGGTCCCACAAACGCATCAAAGACTGTAGGAAGTTCAGGCAGCTTTTGGTAATGTATATATATCTCCTGGTGACATCAGATTTGAGTTGTATGCAAGAGTGCTAGAGCGTGCATAAGCATTACATCGCCACATCCTGTGTTTTATGACATCATTATGGTGTAAGATCTTGTCCTTACACAGGCAATTCCTTTGAAAGCCTTGCCTTAAACTACAATCCTAGCATTCCTCTGTAATGTTTAAGCAGCATATTTTTAATATAACATTGCATACATTCTCTTAAATTGATGTCTCACTACATCTGTATCTGTTTTTATTTCTGTTTTGGGAACAATTTACATCTGCCATCTTTCATTCTCTCGCTATGAAAGGTTTGTTTTAGCAAGACAGGATTTTCCTTCCTTTGATCTCTTTTACGTAAACAGCCGACACTTGGGGGGCGGGGGGGCACAAACATTGATAGTTGTTTCTTGGTGGCCCTTGCTGAGAAACATCTATGGTGGTGTCGGGGAGCAGTTTAAGCCATACCTAGCTAATATAATCAAGGTGAAACTTCAGTAAGCTAATGGATTCTGGTTGGTCGGTCAGTCATGTTTGGGGTTTTTTGGCCTAGGTGCAGCGGGTTTTATGTTTTCTTTCCTTTGTCATGAACACACATTGGATCATTCTGTGTTCATTCGTATATGCATGCAGGAACACATTCAGCTTTTTGGATGTGTCTGTTTGTGTGTGTGTGTGTCTGTGCTTTTTGTTTTAGTGTTGCAGAGAGCATGCTTGGTTGTATTTAATGTATATATTTTTTATGATTCTGTTCATCGGAATTGAGGAGTTGACTGCAATATCATCATCTTATATTTGAAAAGTTTTGCTGTTGAGTTGGATTGCTCCGAGGGAAAAATGCTTCACGGCGTTATCGTCTTTCTGTTCCTGTTTCAGACTCGTCCCCAGCGCATGGGGAGAGCCAGGATGAAGCGTTGCGGAGGCGTCATGGGGACAAAGAGGTGAGAATCAAACGTTCATAAATTATTACTGACAATTCTTTATTAAAGAGCTGTGTTATGAATGAGCAAATCATATATTGTGCATGACAAAGAATGTGTCACATAAATAAATGAGTAGAAGAGGCCCATATCTGGAGGGACCAACAGTGCAGTCTGGTTTCCTGGCAGAAAATCTTGGAGGAGCAGCGGCGGCTGAAGCGGGAACAGGAAGAGGCCGACACAGCGTCGAGGCGACACACAGGCATTGTCCCGACGCACCACCAGTTCATCACCAACGAGCGCTTCGGAGACCTGCTCAACATCACAGATAACACAGAGAGGAGGAAGTCGGGCATAGAGGTACAATGCGGGGTTGTGTCTTATCCTTCTGTAAGCAGGAAAAAAGACGACAGATGCTTTGTCAGTTTGTGGGTGGGTCAGGCTGTGCGGGGCTGACGGGCTTGTCAGCAGGATTTCTGCAGACACAGATGGCTTAGGGGCAAACATTCAAGACAAAATGTTGAGTTTTATCATTTCTAATAGGCTTCACTTCCACGGTGCAGTGCTGTTTACCAGCTATTTAGATGTAATGATGGATTGTTGTGTTTACCAAGGTGTGTCTGCTCGGCAGACCAGTCTCACAGTAAACAACAGTAGTTTCTTACTGGGAAAGCTCCAGGAGACAAGTAAACCAGTCATTCCTGTCATTGCTGTAATATTTATGTTCAGACGAGGCACAGAAAGGACAACTCAGGCACATTTACAGCTCACAACAAAGCCCAGAGGAAACTTTTCTTCATAAATAAATGACGAAGGCCAGAGAATATAGTAACCAAAAGTACCTCTCACTGACTCGATACAATGCCAAGGATAAAAGAAATAAAAATAAAATGAAATAATGACCCAACTTTCTGTTTTATATATAAACAGAGAACTCCAGCCATGGCTCGCTTCGACTTCAGAGCAGAAACTCTAAAGTAAGTCTGTCTGTCTGTCTATTGATGCCAAAAAACATACAATTGGAGGAAATGACTGTTTGGAAAAGTAGAATAATGATAATAAATTTTACTTGAATGTGAATAAATGCCGCCTGTCGGGTCTGAACGAGATCACGCATTAATTTTCACGCTGTAAAATTGTTTCAGGCATTTCGTGTGAGTAACTAATCTCTTTTGTATTGTACATCTGTAGGGAGTTGCCGTTTCAGAAAGGAGACATTGTCTACATCATTCGGCAGGTGGATCAAAACTGGTACGAAGGGGAGCATCACGGAAGAGTTGGCATTTTCCCTCAAAGTTACGTTGAGGTGTGTGAATTCTCTCAGGATACTTCATGTATTTCTCAATTGCAGTTTTAGAGATCTTTTGCATTCTGCTGCACAGCATGAATCATTGTATTCTTGCCTTCTTCAGCTCCTTCCCCCCACAGAGAAAGCCCAGCCAAAGAAAAGTGTCCCAGTGCAGGTGCTGGAGTACGGAGAAGCTATCGCCCGCTTCAACTTCACCGGAGACACAGTGGTGGAAATGTCCTTTAGAAAGGTATGGAGTGGGAAAACGAATGAACATGGATTTTCGTATTCATGTTTTTTATTCTTTTCTTACGAGGAATTGTTTCACAACATTTGTTCACACAATGTAACTCCAGGGAGAGAGGATCACGCTGATTCGTAGAGTTGATGAAAACTGGTATGAAGGCAAAATCTCAGGCACCAACCGCCAGGGCATCTTCCCCGTCACCTACGTAGAAGTGCAGAGACGACCCCGCATCAAGAACGGGGTGGAGTACCCCGACCCTCCTGTCAGCTATTCTCCACAGCGCAGCACCAATGCTTCTCCTCAGGTAAAAAAAGCTTCTCTTCTGTGTTCACCTTGAAGCCCACCTACATTTTTTGGTCCTGTGAATTTGTCTCATCCTTCATTTCTTTTCCTTTTCTTCTTTTCTTTGCTTCCATTTTCCTCCTTCCACGCTCCTGTTGATCTTGAAAGCTGTATCGTAATCGCCTGACCACCTCCCCCTTGCCCCTCCCTCGCTCCCCCCGCCGCTCCGTGTCCCCCGAGGTCCACGCTGTCTCCTCCGAGTGGATCTCCTTGACTGTGGGAGGCGGGAGCCCTCCTGCCGCCCCCACCCCTCCCCTGCCGCCGCTGCCCACCGTGTCCTACCGCTGTGGCGAGTACCTGCCCCCGCCCTTCTCTGCAAGCCCCGTGCCTCCTGTCACCGGCAGCCCATACTGCGTCTCCCCCATGGCTTCCCCAGCTGCCTCCCCTCTTCCCCCGCCTTACCCGCCCAGACCCAACTCAGCCACTCCCTTCCTCAAATTCACCCCACCTCAGGGGGAGGACACCCTGCTCTCCCCTTCCTCCCCACATCTGTCACGCAGCGTGAGCCCCTGTGGTGGGCCAGTGCTGGAGGGCTGGCTGAGGGGGGAGAAGGAGTTGACAGAGGGGGAAGGCACAGAGGGGGACAGGGGCCACGCAGCCCCGGGCAGCAGGCGAAATAGCCCTGCAGAGGTATCTTCTGCATGGTGTGCAGTGTTGCATCTCAGGCTCACTCTGAAACATGGGCTTTTGGCCACAGTTTGATTCCCTAATACAGATGTTCGATGTTGTACTGCAGCTGACATTGATGTGTGGAAGACGTGACTAACTCGTAGACTTGACCTGAAGTTAATTTTAGCCCCACGGAGGGATGAAGCTACTGGTTTAGTGGAGGCAGAATAGGTTAAAACTAGTCACACTGCTGAAGGCTGCGAGTCTGCATGTTGTTTTGTGTGCACTACTAACACGTGAAGGTTTTACAGTGCAGTGTTTGTATGGTCACTTTCAGATTTCTTAGCAGTAAACGACTGAAAGAGCAGCTGTTGTGCTTCAGTTTTGAGAGCTCAAGTTTCATCCTCTTCATAAAACTCTGCATTCGGTTGCATGTTGTTGTTGTTCCACGCAGAGGTGTGAAGATGCGGATGCCGCTGGAGGTTGGAAGTTTATGTAGGACACTGACATATTTATTAGTGAGTATTTATAGGTTTCTCATGTCGGCTTCTGTTTCAAAAGCTGCTGCAAGGTTGAAATTTCCACCTACGGGTAAACACAAAACAAGGCAACCTGACTGCGCCCGAAGTATGAGGTGGATAACGCGGTGCAAGCTCTAGAGAGAGAAGCTTTTATTTTGAAATGTCCCTGCTGATTTTAACCTTCTTTGTGTTGCAGTTTATGAGGAACGAGGCTGACTATCATGGGCAGAGCTCCAGAAGCCCCGTGATGCTGTTTGACATCCAAGAGAACAACAATGTCAACTCATTTGCGGTAAGCTGGCACAGAGTTCTCAGACGATGTGTAATTTGTTAAGTGACTTCATCGTCCGTTTAACTTTTTAACCTTCAACGATCCATTTGACTCGCATCATCTTTAATTCCAATTACATCCTCTGTATTTGTGCTACATGTTAAATATGTGATATGTTAGAGGACCATCCTTTCATTAAAGGAGTAGTTTGACATTTTTGGGGAACGTAATCTATTCGCTTTCTGAAAGTTAAATGAGAAGAATCACAGTATCACATGTTTTCCATCCAGTATGAAGCTAGGGGAAGCGACTGGTTAGCTTAGATTAGCATAGCGTAGAAACGGACACCGTGATTTTTACACAACGAAAGAAATGATTTAATGTCTAACGTTTGCCGAATTTACAAGAAGGTCCAAATTACTAAGAATTTGTCCTAAACAGTGTTTCACAAAGTTTGTAATGTTCCTCCTAACGCAACAACTCACAAAACAGTGATTTTTTCAAAGGAGTCTGGGGGCTTTCCATCTCTGCACTCTACTACTAAAAATTGCACGATTTTTAAGGCAGTCTGGAGATATTGTGGTTTCCGGTTCAATCAGTTAAAACAGACTGTGCAAGTAAGAGAGCCTAAACACGTCATTTGCGTTGCAGTGAACCGAAGCGTGTAATCCATTGATGTTGTTGCTTCTTCGTGTTGTTTCAGAGGACGCCAGTTGAGTAGGTGGTCCTTCAATGTGGCCCTGGACACATTAGCATTCACACTAGTGAAAGAATTTGACCAAAGTGTGTCCATTTACCCAAAATGTCAAACTATTCCTTTATGCTCTCAACTTTCACTTTAATACTGCATGTTCATTCTGAATAATATCCTGTAAAAAAAGTGAACTAATACTTCATGTTTCCTGTCTACATGCTCTCACTCTGGTGTTCGGCCTTTTCATGCCTTTCCTCCTGGGCTACATCAACGTCTCCTCTGCTTTTTCTCCTGGCTTTTAACGGATCACTTCCTTTTCTGCCTTGCTACTTACTGGACCTACCTTCCTGTCTCGCCCTTCAACCCCCCACCTCCCCCCTTCCCTCTTTAACTCCTCACCTCCCTCCTCAACTTCACCTCTCCCCCTCTCGGGACTCTCGGTGTGGCCGCCGACTTCACCTGCTACTACCACTACTAGGAGGCAGTGTGTAATGAGATCTTGAATATAGCTGAGACCTCGGTGAGGTACTGCAGCACCCTGTCCCACCACCCTCATGACTCTGTCCATAGACTGCACCCCCACCCCAGTAAACAATCTCTCATCATTTCCCAGCAACCCCTGTCCCACAGCAGCAGCCCGGAGCTGAGCCGTCTCAACTGTGGAATGTGAGTAAGATCTGTGCTTCAGTCTCGGTCACGTTTGTTTTTGTTTTTCTTTTATACTGATTTCTCAGCTTTACAAATGTATCCGTGTATCCTGCTCCAGTTTCCAGGCTCTGTACAGTTACGTGCCGCAGAACGAGGACGAGCTGGAGCTGAAGGAGGGGGATCTAGTCAGCGTCATGGAGAAGTGTGATGACGGCTGGTTTGTCGGTATGTGTCGCAGGCCTCATGAGAGATTCCACAGAGGTGCAGTCACACTAGCTGTGTCACATTAATCCATACAGGGTTTCCGCAGAATGACAGCAAAGGACTGCACGCAATGCAATGTGCATGCTCAGGGCTCCTTTTCAATGTGTCACAACCTTCCATATAGGGTTTCTGAAGGATGACAGCTGATGATTGAATGCCACGTGCATGTACAGGCCTTGTGCTTGATTTTAAAGGTGCAATTTGTAAGATATGGCCATAATTTTAGTTTAAAACACGAAACAACATTAAAAAAAAAGATAATTATCAACAGAATATGAAAAAACAGTGTTATGTCAAAGATATCTATGTATTGTGTTGCAGCTAGACCCGGCCCATCCTGTCTCGTAAAAGTTTCACAAGCTCTCTTAGAGTTTAGTCTAATAAATAAAGAAAACAACCTCACAAAATGTCAAGAAAGAAAATATTCTTACACCCATTTTCCTTACTAGCAGAAAAATACAACCGAACACCTTCTGAATTCAAGTTTCTCTCTTAAGGCGAGCTTAATTAGCCTTGTTAACTCGTCGTAAAACACACTTCTTTCAAATGAGACATAAACGAAGTTAAACTCACCCAAACAGTCTTGGTTTGGCTTACACAATCACCTCTGGTTTGTTCAAAATAAATCCCCAATTCACCAAATAATATGTGAGAACGTTCTACGCGCTGTTTTCGGCCGGTGGTTATGGCCGACTCTGTCTCGCTGTTCTGCTCCTTCACGTCTCTCCAGTCCCCACCTGCTGCGTCCTATAGTCCTCGCCAGAGCCGCTGTAAATCACCTCCTTGCTGTATCTCCTGTCGCCAAACTGGCCTCCACCAGCCTCAGAGTCTGTGTCTGTTCCCAGTTTGATCCCCAGTCCTGTTCAGGCTGCGGAGCCCGGTTGAGCTGAGCCTCCTGCCTGCGGTGACTCCCCCTGTGATCTGAGGTCACGATCTAGGCAGACTTCGGTTAACTCTAGAGCCGCTAGCTCCACCAATAACTGAACTAACAGTCGCAATAGCTTCAACCTAAGATTATTACACAGCCCAAGATAACTACAGCAGACAGTATAGTTACAGCAGTTGGTGGTTACTCTGGTGATATGCTGCCCCCCATACTTTTGGAGGTACCCTCAAATTCTGGCCATAGTTTACAAATTGCCCTTTAAATATAGCTTAAATTATTTTTTTTGTGCTAAAATCAACATTTAATCTGGGAAATAATTCTTTTTCCTTCTTTTTCCTGATCCATGTTTCTCTTTCTTTTTCTCCACAGGCACCTCAAAGAGGACGAAACAGTTCGGGACTTTCCCTGGGAATTATGTGAAGGAGGTGAAACTGTAAAGATATCTAATCTGGCTGTAACATATGGTTGCTTGTGAAGCTTGGGAAGTCAATACTATCGTGCATGGCTGTTGGTTAGCGTAGTCATTTAGCCAGGCCAATCCGTTTTGTCCTGGGGAAGTGATCGGTCGGCCTGAAGTATGTCAAACTGCACGAGGCGAAGACAGACACGGCGCACTGCACAAACCTCAGTATGGTGTTCATCTTGTCCACATTTTACACACTTGTTGACAGAATTCGTCCGAATCCACGTGTGGAATCTCTCTGTGAAAACCTACCACAAACTAGATTTTATTGTACAGATAACGGCTTCCATTTTGTCAATGTAATTTATAGTGCACAAGTGTTTACATAGCACCTCAGTGTGGAGGCCGGCAGCAGAGCAGTGTATGAAGTGGAGAATTCAGAATGTATTTCTGTGTGATCTGGGGTTGGAGCTGTTTGTCATGAGCTACCTTTCAGGACAATGATTAGCTAAGTATGTTGCAAACCATGCCTCCCATGATTCAAAGATATTTTCAGTCTTTTTGGCGATGAAAACCTTCAGGGGCGAATTCATAAAGGGTGGAATTCACATCTCAAGGTCTAATTCACAAAAAACAACAACGTTGCGCTAATGATATTAAAGCGCCAACACATCCCATAAAGATTTGTCTGATTTCAGTTATCGGTGTGGCAAAAGATACATTGAAATGACAGCTGACGGCAAAACAGAGAGGAGAATGCCCCTAATCAGCTGATACGAGGAGGAGAGAGAGGGAGGAATGAGAATAAATGAGTCGCATTTGTCATCCTGATTGAACTTGGGCTAATCTTCCATTCAATCAGTGAGTGAAAAGAGTGAATAACTAATTTATGACGAGAATGAAAAATCCGAAACCACCAACTCTTTGAAGCGGTGGTGTTTGTGTTTGGCTCGTTTGCATAGAAAGGTGCCAATTTTGCACCAAATATATGCATATTACATCATTTAAATGCATGCAAATAGCAACGTAGCACTGAAAAGCTATTTGCTTGGCAGCGCAGTTAAGGGTGCATTACTCTTCTTCTTTCAGTCATATTTTATGCAGATTTAAGCCACACAATCCGTCTGTGAATTCGCCCCTCAGTGTTTTGATCAACACATGTATGAAATTTAATACAGTGGAAGAGTTTTTAGAAAATGACCCCCAGAGTTTAAATACTTAAAGCCTTATGTATGAAGCCTCTTTAGAAACTGCTCTAACATACCTGTTTTACTTCATGTTGTATCTGAATCATCTGTCAATCAAATCAATCATTATAAAGTCATCATGCTACTTTTGAAGAGCATCAACAGCATTCACAACTCAGTCTAACCCAAAAAAAGCTTTCGTTACCAGTTCAGTATTGCCTTCATTTTCTATCCAAAGATTGATATACAACAGTTATTGCATGAGGAGAAGAGTGCTGCAAGCTTCTCTTTTTCTCAGTTACCACAGAAAGCATAAATACAGGACACACAGACTGTGTTGCATGTCTGAAAAAGTGCATATTCACATCCTGTATTTTTAGAAACCATTTAAGTGTGTTCTTCTTTCAAAAATAGAAGTAAAACTGTGTTCGCCGATGGCTGTAAGGTAGCTGGTGGTAGACCCCAGGGCTACACAGGACAGGCGTGGTAGCACTTCACTTCCTGTTTGGACATTTAGGGAGATCCCACCTAACAAAATAAAAGTATATTAATCAGTGATGACACAAAAAAAAAGCTATCCAATGTGTTAAGTAAAGCCAACAAGGTGTCTTAGAAGATAATCAGTGAGTTTTTGAGATTTGAGCATTTTGAGATTTTAACCGTGTCCTTAATGACAAGATTGTACGTTTTAGTTGTGTAAATGTGTACAGAAAACTTTTAAGAGGCCTTTAAAACATGGCTGCATATTTTCATATGTAATGACTGCAACTTGGGTAATACAGTTAGTGGAGTGATTTAAATGATAAGGTCAGCATCAGCACAGCATGCACTGTTAAATCAATAAGAGATTGACAAATCAAATCGGAGCATGAAACACTATCATTATATTTGCCACCTTTAGTGTAAGTGATGGCGACGAGTACAGATCCCCCCCCCCCCAGCGCCATTAGATCCTGTAACAGTTCAAATAGATCCTGATTGAAAGATGAGAGCTATTGGTTTTCCTTTTCTGGTGTTTTCCATCAAATTCCACACCGTCATCAACCGCAGCACTGTGCTCATCAATCCTCAGTTAGAGCCGTCAAACGGCGCTCGGTGCTTGTCGTGACCTGCTCCGACTAGCAGACGGATGCAGATGAAGGGGGCAGTTGTTGAAGAAGTATTTTAAAGTCAGTCAAGTTTATACCAGGAGGGTTGGCGTAGCCAGCTATGTGATGCTCAAAGTAGCTGAGGTCGGATCGACTGGTGCCTGTACCTTTTTAGTATGACTCTTTACGATCGCAGAAAATCAGAAACCTAATGTGAAGTATTGAAAGATAAAACAGCAACTCTCGCTACATCTAAACGTGTGCGTTTACTTTCTTTGCTTTTGGCGTCTGAATGTTTGAGCCACAGCTGTGCAGTGATGATGAACATTGACCTAATTGGAACATGGTTTGAAGCTGTGTGTGTGGCTATTAGCCAATGAAGTCCATAATGTAAATTGAAGGAAACTCAGTAGCAATCAGTGTTTCATCCTCCCTGACAAAATTCTTCCTGTGCAGATCACCTCTGATGATTCCTTTGCCAACATCAGCCAAGGGAGTCTTTTCTCAACACAAAACATTCAATGTAACAACACGCTGCTTCATGGGGCTTGGCCTGTATAACACTGATATAATAATCAGGTATTTTGTTACACCACAAAAACATGTTTTCCCTTCACTGCTGGCTAAACATGTTTGTTCCTGTGTAAACTCCAGCTCCGCATGAATGTGCCGATCGGTTGACGTGACGGAACAAAAAGGAGAGAGGTTCGCTCCATCTCCCATCACTCATTTTAGTCATAACTCACTTTGGGTCAGTGATTTTGCGCTCCATAAATCATCACATGAAGTATGAATGTATGAATATATATATATATATGAATGTGGCCAATGCACACACACACACACAGTATGTAAAAACAAAAGGTCTGAATTCGCAGACTATCGGGCAGCGTGGCACAAGAAGGACTGTAAATATGTAAAATAAAATAAAAAATAGACTGCGAGCGATTGGGAGTCGGATTGAGCTCTCTGTCACTTGCAGCAGTTATATTTACCTGGAGGATTTTTTTTTTTGGCAAAGCACAGAGTGGAGCGTTACTGAGCACAGGAAGTTTACGCATATGATCATTACGCTGCCATTTGTGAGGATCATAAAGCCTTATGTTAAAAATCGTGCCTCATTTTTCATTTTGTTTTTCAATAAAATGTATCCATGACATATTTAATGTAACCACGGTTTTTCCCATTAGTCCTAGTCTCTGTGATGGGGGGAACTATTTATTACTAAGAACTTTTTGTCAGTGTGTCAGTTACTGTGCAAAATACCTAAAAGTGTGACACAATGCTTTAACTTAAATAATCATGAGAATGGACTAGTTTGATGAGACGCACAACTTGCAACAGGTTTGGTTTGTTTGCTTCAATTTGCAGTGCTGTTACATTGACAATATTTTAAAAAAAAATAAAGATGCTATACACTGCTGTGACTTCGGTATTATGCAATATTTAATAAACCATTTAAACCACTCGGCGTGTTGCTTGTTTTGATTTCTGGCAACTGAGAGATGGCAGAGACGAGAGCTGTAATAGTTATAATAGTTAATGGATTGAAGTCTTGCAGCAGTATGTAGGTTTATGAGTAAGTACACATGTTTATTAAAGGCACAAACTCTCTGGTTGTGTAATCCTGTGTGGATGCAAATTCATGTGAGCTAAAGGTGGAGCTGTTTAATCTTCATGTTTGTGAACTACCTATTGTAATCTGATTATCTGTTTTTAGAGTAGCACATTATTTTTGTTTTTATTGGAATTATTGCTCCAGCGGTGACATAAGCCAGAAATTAATGTTTTCTTATTTCTTATTTCGGGTGCTGTGAGGCCTACAAAGCAACATTATCCCGATCAGGGGGATGACAGATGTGTCTTGTCAGGAGCAGAAGAAGGCAACTTTTCACTTGATTTGAGCCTCTACATTGTTCACTTAAAAGCAAACAGTCTCGTGGCTGAAAGGCTGTTAAAGATGCATGTAAACCTCACAAACAGAGGACGTAGCGGAGCTTTCTCTGTCTGTCCACTTTCAGCAGAGATCCTCTAGCAGGAATTCAAGGTTTGGGAGCGGCACATTCCACATCCTGGGATTTAGCTCTACCATAAATGGTAAGCTTGCATATAACACGGTGACGTACCGGCAGGCCGACATCCCTAAAACAAACACTGGAGCTGGTCTGAGAGGAGCGACAAAAAAACGAAGAGCGATCACTCTGCAGAAGTATTTCATCTCAGAGCTCCCATTAAATGTTGTTACTCATAAAAAAACAGTTCTGACGTTTTGAATAGCTGGTATTTTTTGAGTCATATCTTCTGTAGCAACTACAGCCTCACAACAACAAACAAAAAATCAAGACTGGATCTTGGAAGCAAGAAGATGACTACATTAAATGTACTCAAGTATCAAAAGTACAACCAAAAGTAAATTATACATATATTTATATTTATGTATATACTGTATAGGGGTGGACTGATTATCAGCCCGGTTGATTTTCTGATCCGATACGCAGCATTTTACCGATTATTGTAAGCAGAGTTTTTATATTGATTTAAAAATGTGCTACTTTGGCTTTGATGCAGCGTTCAATCTGCAAAGTAACTAAAGCTATCAAATATACTCGAGTAAAAAGTACAATATTTAGGCCTACCTCCAAAATGTAGTGGAGTAAAAGTATAAAGTAGCAGAAAAGGGAAATACTCAAGTAAAGTACAAGTACTTCCCTGTCTGCCTGTGTTAAACGGCAGTAAATAGTGGATTTGTTGTGGACTATTTTCATATGTGGTCCTGCAGATTAATACATATTTGGTGTGCTGGTAAACGTTTACAGGAGCAGCAGAGTTTATGTGTGATTGACTCAAAAAAAAAGAAGCAAAACAAAAAAAGAAAAATCTGCAGTGCCTATGTTTGTTTCACTGGTGGAATGTAACTAAGCACTTTACTTAAGTACAATTTTGAGTTACTTGTACTTAACTTGAATACTACAGATTCATATTATCAATACAAAATATGAATCAACTAATAAATTACGATGTATTATCACAGATTCAACTTAAACCACAAAAAGTAGTTCAAATTAGCTTTAACAGGTGCAACATTAAAGTAATCAACACATTATTGCATCAATAATTACAATCCACTAATGTAATATATATGACTCTGAAATGGATCATTCTGTGTAAGTACTCTTACTTTACTTTAAGTATATTTTATACCAATACTTTAGGACATTAACTTGTGACAAAATATTTCTGCTCTGTGATATTTCTACTTATGAGTACACAGAGGAATACGCTTTCTTGGGTTTTGGATACACATTAGAAGAATCCATTAAAATAATTATTTTTTGTCTTTTAAGGAAAAAAATGTAAGAAATAAAAGTCTTGTTGTTGGGTTTTATTGTTACTTGACCCGCAACTCTCACCCCAAATCCCTGAAAAGCTCGGGTCTACCTTCCCCCTCACACGTTTCAGAGTGATCCGTTTTCTCAATACACGATCTTCGTGCGCTCCCTTATCAGCGTGGAAACTTCAAAATCTATTCGTCCAAAGTGTAACCTGAGGGTCCACCCCCTCCAGCACCGCCGCTGTAGCCAGCCTCAAACTTCTGCCTGACGGTCACTGCTCTTGTCATTGGCAGTAGGACGTGAGCCGGTGGTGTGTGACAGATCTTTAAACACATTAACAGTCGGACTTTGTTAAAAAACAAACAAACAAAAAAAAAAATTAGCCAACGTTAGCTATGCCTCTGCGGGTAGTAGTGCAGGGTCCTGGACCCTGGGGATTCAGGCTGGTTGGGGGAAAGGACTTCGAGCAGCCACTGACTATTTCCCGGGTAAGCTTTATTGTTAGCTCCTGTCTTAATTCAGTGTGACCACACCTGGGTACGTCCCCGACGAAAGTTTCACCTCTCGCTGTTGAGCTACTTTACGGAGAACAAACTGTTAGAAACCTAAGCTAGTTAACGTTAGCTAGTGGTAACATAAGGCTAACGTTACTTCGTGGATGCTAAAGTGATATCAGGTCTAATTTAGCTAACGTTAGCTACCGTTATAGTGCCTGCATGTTGTTGCTGTGGGGTTTTCTACCTGTCAGCTACTACTACACTTCAATAAAAAAGACAAGTTAATGAATTCTTGTTGTTCGACATGTCTTTTTGATGGTGAATTATGTTCATGTTCTCACCATTTTAAAAGACACTTACGTTATTATATTATATACCTAACTTCAAAGTAAAAGCCTAACGTTAATATAGAGGAATAAAAAAAATCTAAACAGTTCTTTATTTTGACATCCCAGAACTCTCAAGTCCCTCTTGTACTAAGTTATATTAATTATTGTAACAATTAATCGATTAATCCTTTAGTCTATAAACTGTAAAAAATAAATAAATAAATAAAATAAAATTGTGAACAAAAATCCTCATTGCAATTTCCTAGAGCCCAAAGTGTCTTCTTCAAATTGCTTCTTTTGTCCAACCAAAGCCCAAAGACTCTTCATTTACTATCATAAATGACAAAGAAAAGCAGCAAATGTTTGTCTTTTTTTTTTTCTTGAAAAAATGACTTAAACAATTAATCAATTGGCAAAACAATACTCGGCAACTCATTTTGTCTTGATGGGCTGATCCATTTCTGTTACTTTACTTTAATAGTATGAAATATGCAAAACTTTATTGTTGCAACATGACTTGAGTGGTTGTAACTGTTGTTACTGTGGTCAGTCCACTCCACCCATGGAAAAGTGATCAGGAATTCCTGGACCGTGCCAGAGTCTCTCTCTCTGCTTTGAGCCTTTATCTTTGATAAAAGTGTCTGCCCGCGAGGAAGCTCTCAGCCTGAGCTGCTGACTGAAAAGCTCCTCTGCAAGTGGCTGTGCCTGTGTGTACTGTAAATAATAAGAATTTATGTAATAAAGGTCTTTAAAGGTCACAGTTAAACAACAGTGGAATTAAGGTCTGATTACAAAAGATGCTTTCAGATATCTGGCTGTAAATCAAAGTTGGTTTTTCACATTATTCATGATTCTTATTTTGTTTGTGAGTGATGTTTTTGTTTTTTTAAAAGGTGCTGTATTTTTTATCAGTTATGTCTCCCGTGTTGTAGGTCACCCCTGGGAGTAAAGCCGCCCAGGCCAACCTGTATGTGGGAGACATGATCTTGGCTATTGATGGAGAGCCGACAGAGAATATGACTCACTTGGAAGCGCAGAACAAAATCAAGGGGTGCATTGAGGAAATGGTGCTCTCCATAGACAGGTAGGTTGTAGCAACATGTGCCAGTCTGATCTGCATAGCTGCGGGCCAGAAAAACACTTGAGTAATATGAGACAGCTCACCTACAATCCAGGTGTTCAGGGAGTGGCGTTCGTGGTTTTTAAAGAGTGAATCTGACTTATGTTTCTTCATCTTTAGTTTATAAGTGTGTGTGTATGCCGAGCTATGTTGTAAGTATGTCATGGTGGCGCATTACATCATCACTCTGGTAGTGGATGATTTCATTCAGCAGGGATGTTAAAATTGACTCAGCAGCAGGCAAGTTGAAGCAGATATGTTTGCTCGAATTAAGAGGGAATGTTTTTGAACACAGGGTGGGGTAAACTGTCAACAGAGCCAAGCAAAAGAACATACTAAGGGATTTTCTGTGTTTTGCATAATATAATTTCATGTGCAACTACTCAGGAAAACACACCCAGAACAGAAAAAAACAATGTGTGTACTAGGGATGTCAATGATTAATCATTAATTGATTAATTGCCGTTAAGAATTTAACAAATTAAAAACGTTTTAACCGACAATGTGTTTTATGCTCCATTTCACCGGAGCTCTCATATATTTACTTTTATACCACAAGGGGGTGCACATCACCTTTGCAGTTCAGAAAAAATACAGGCCCAACAAAAGAAGAAGCAAATGGTGAGGCAAGAAGAAGAGGGCAAAACATTGTCCAACGTGGGAGCAACTGTAAAAGAGGACGATGCTCAATGTTAATATTGCCACAGCGGCTTAAAATACAGCTCCAGTCAAACGTGTTGTACCACCCGAAAAGTCAGAAAGTGGGCCGTCCTCCCAACAAACTGTCACATCGGTGTTTGCTCGGTGTACAAAATGTACAAAATTTGCATCTCTAATGTGTACAGTTGTGTTGTTAACTCAGCATTTTTCATCAATATTTAAGAAGAGTTCTCGTCCTTCTTCTGTTCTGCAGGTCAGAAACTAAAATGTGGTCACCGCTTTCATCTGAGGGAGGGAAGACGCATCCATACAAGATGAACCTCGCATCAGAGCCAAAGGTGTGTGTCTGATTTCTGTCTCATTTCGATTGAACTCAGGGGAAATCCTATTTACAGGTAGCCATGTAGTTTCTGGAAGCCTGTACATTCCTTTCCCACTGCGCCCGCAAAGACTTGTGGGTTTTTCTTCTTTTTTTTTCTTCTTGATAATTGCCAATGATGAAGTCATTGTTTACTTCCCAACAGGAGGTTTCCTAGGAGATGGTAGTTTATCAGCCAAGCTCTGACGCACCCCTCAGTTCCTGCGTGGAAAGTTGAGGCCAAAGTGTGAAGTCATGTAGGAAATGGTGTCATGTGTTTGAGGCTCTGTGTGTTTCACAGATGTGCACTTTTCCTCACATACACAATACCACATGTGTCGAGCACTTGTCTGGAGTCAGTCACTTTAATGCTTCCTCAATTTTTGGGCTATTACACCATTGGTCAGTGCTAGTATTGCTAGTTTCTTTGTGTGTAAGTTTGCTTGCTCGCAGAGACTCTGGAATATTCTGCAATTTAAATGACAGATGCTTGAAGCTTGAGCTATATTTGGAGGCATTTCCATGTTCCCAGTGTGAAGCATGAGCTAGATTTGGTTGTATTTATGTGCACACTTTGATGGCATGCCAGTGTTTGACTTTAAAGACTGTAAGCTGGTTAGCTACAACTAAGGCACAATCCATAATCATACTGTACATCATCCTTTTAATTTATGTGTGACTTTGAGTCAAACTACAAGCAGCAGTTTTGAAGAAGCAAATAAGACCGATCTTTTCAGTTGTGTCTGTTTTCAAGTTTCAGATTTCAAAGTTATTGAATTCATTGAAAACACTAGAGGTTGGGTGTTTTCAAATGTTGAGTAACATTAATAACCCTCATGATGTCAGCTGCATGTTTGTACATATGGAAACTCATACAAATTTCAAAATAAGAGGTCATCTGATGGCATCAAAAGTTCTGACAACCACTGTGTCCAGTTTGCTCTGCGAGTGTTGCATGTTTCAGACGGCATGAGCTTTCTTTCACACATACCTGATTCCTGCACTCACAGCCTTTTGCTTGGTTACTCACAAAAAGCTTTAACAGTACAATTTCCCGTTCATTTTGACAGGAGGTGAAACAAATCGGCTCGAGCCACAACAGGAGTGCTCTGCCGTTCACTGGGTTTGGCCCCAAAGTTGTGACCAACCAGTACAACAACCCCGCTGGTCTCTACTCTTCAGAGAACATCAAGGACTTCAACTCAGCTGTGGATGAAGTTAAAACCATGGCTACAGCTAATGAGGCCAACAGCAAGTAAGATATGCCTAAAATAACACCACTGTAGTCCCATACAAGTCAAGACAGAATCCCAAGGGTGTCAAGATTAGTCAAGACCAACCCCAAAGCAAATGCAGTTCTGTTGATGAGCTGTACTGAAAATGTAGAAAACATTGCTCCAGTTTTGTAAGGGTCAGTCAGTGTGGAACTTTGATTTCTCTATAGGCTGTTATAGGATTACAGTAGGGTTGGGCTGATGTAAAAAATGTTCAAACCAGTTTGATATCAATTCAAACACCAGACCAGACCATTGTGTGTTTTTATTTCTCACCACAACCATTCAACTTAACTTTTCTTCTTCTAAAGTTCAACATCAAAATCATGAATAAAATAAGACTTCAGCCTAGTGCAGCCTGAGAAAACATGGCAGTAGCTACGTATGGAAACATTGCAAGTCAATGAGTTCTCCCACGAATGTTTCGCAATAAATGCCTTGAAAAGAAAATAAGTGTTTCTGTCCACTGAAATGCTAGAGGGCTTTTAATTTGAAACGAATACAGGAAGTGTTAACTGCATATTGCAGTAACTTTAACAGGGCAAGACTTTGTACTAAAGTATTGTAGCATGAAACACAGACAGTCATAGTTCTCTCTTATAGAGTAGTATACCAGCACTGTGTGCTCTAGTACATCACAACAAAACATTGGGATGCACCACTTCCATGCTTTGGCTTAATGTTCCATATAACACACACTAGCTCAATTGTTGTGTATTACTTTTGCAGTGCCCATTCAAAATGTACCTGTTTAGAACAGGCTGATTGCTTGGCCTCCAGTAGAGCTACTTGCAGCTTTCTCAAGAATAGGGATGGGCATGAGTACTCAAGTCCACTGGACACTATTTGAGTACTCACATTTCTTTTATAAAATTCTAATATGCTTATATTATAACCGACTACAGTCGAGTGCAGCAATTATTCAGGCGAAGAGGTGAATTCCCAGGTGATGATATAAATGCACACGCTTGCTTTGCAGAGCTCCTTCAGAGCCATCGCAGACGGGCAAGCGGCCTCCTGTAGCAGCAGATTCAGAGGTTTACAAGATGCTGCAGGAGAACCAAGAGTGTGATGAGCCTCCTCGACAGTCGGCTTCATTCAGAGTGCTTCAGGAGATTCTTGAGACGGGTAAGGATCCCGGTTTTTACTCACTCTTGTGGGTTTTTTTGGATTTCTTTGTGTTTTGTGTTTTTTGGTTTCGTTCCTGATGACACGTTGCTTAAAATGACAAAATCTTGAGGAAACGAACCAGCGAAACCTCAAAATGTATGTTGTATGTTAAGATTATTCTGCATGTGTCGGATGTTTGTAGGTGACTCTGATAAGCCGTCTGGGTTCAGGAGTGTGAAAGCTCCCTCAACAAAGATTGGATCATCTGTGGGGAGCACAGAGAAGTTACCCACCTGTGACAAATGTGGCTCAGGGATTGTGTAAGTATTTTATGACTCCTTAGAACTATTTTACAGATACCGTGTTTATTTTGCAGCATCGAGAAAGTGGACCACAGACACTTTACACAGACGTGTGTGGTGTTTTTATACTTGGAAACTTTCACATTGTGAAAAAAATGTTGTGATGCAAGAGGAAGTGGCCCAAAGTGTTTCTGTTTGGAGTTTGTCTCCACCTTGTGGCTACATTTAGTTCAGACCATGAAGTCCTGCTGCTGCTGTCTTGAAGTTTGCTTATATTAGTGGATTTCTCTCACTGTTCTAGATTTCAAGTTCCTTTTAAATCTGTTTAATTACTTGTGACAGATGTTTTTCAGCAGCCTGAATAATTAGCCTAACTGAATAATTTTGATCTACTCACTAACTTGGGGGGATAATTATGTGCCAGGACGTATAATCCTTTTGATTATATGCTTATTTTTGTTTAGAAGAATAAATATTAGTAAATATTAGGGATGCACAATAACCGATAATTACCTGCTTCTCACGGCCGATACCAACAAGGTAACAGATAATTTTACATTTTTGTATTTTGAAAAAACTCTCTGCACACCCAGCGTGTGTGACAAGTGTGTTGGAAAAAATAAGTCCCGCACTGAAATATTTATTTCCAGTGTTTCTGTCGATCTGACCTTCATTGTCAATCGGGTTGTCTTCCTCTGAAACTGCAGCAAACGTCCACACAGGAGACGCAATATTTGGCTCTCTATAGTCTACACTTGATCTCAAACCATCTTTAAAGATTCATTCTGCCAGTTACTGTATCAGAGTGTGTTGGTGCTGTCCTCGTTAAGCAAATGAAAGCAATTTGGCTTGGTATTATAGGCTCTGTTTATCGGCTAATCATTTCATTATCGGCCGATAAAATTTCTCATTATTGGGCCGATAAGTTATCTGTCCTATAAATATCGTGCATCCCAAGTAAATATAAGGTATTGTGTTACGATTGTCATTCTTTGTAAAGACTTTGCCATTTTTAAAAGTATGAAAATTAACCCAATTATTTCGACATCTTGAAGTGAATGTCATAAAATGTCTTCAGTAGCACGAAAAATATACATCAGCGCTGGTTTAGGTTACGACTAATTTTTCCATACAGACACACTATTACCTTTCAAAGTTAACCATATATGAGAATCAGAATGGCATATAATATATATGGCCAAATGTGGGGTGTCGCTGTAGCTTAGGGGTCCAGATACTGACCATGAACCGGGACATTTTTTGCATCTCTCTCCCTTGTTTTCTGTCATTTCTCTCTACAGTCTGTTTCAGTTTTGCTCTTGTACAGTTTTTCATTACCCCCTTTGTTTCAATTAAGGGAAATCTTAACACTATAATAATTTTTTTTGTGTGCTTCCAACTTTGTGGCAGTAGTTTGGGGAAGCCCCACCTTGCTGTTTGAATGTGAGTGCAAAATTTAGCATAATTTCTTTTGTTGTAATTTAAAGGACAATATTCATTCAAGCCCCCGTAGTTGACATGGTGACAAATTTCAGTTCCTCAGCGGTACTGACACGAACCACTGATTTTGATCTTAATGACACACACATGCACAAGGGAGTGGAACGTCTTAACGTTCTGAGTTTTACAAGCAGCATCTCTGTGAAATCTGCAGAAAATCTACTGAGGTTTTGCAATTCTGCAGGTGCAGATTCGGTGTGGGCCGACACATCAGTGTTGGATCGCTAATGCTGTTGTTGCTGAACAGGAAATTGTGGGTGCATGTGGGTGTAACGTTCAGGTGTCCAAATACTTCTAGTCATGTAGTGCAGCTCTAACCTTTTACAGTACCCTAGAAAACTGATCCAAACGATTTGAATCCAGCTCATGCCGAATTTTTTGTTAATCAAGTTTAACGTGATTTTTATATCTCTGCTTCAGGGGAATGGTGGTGAAGCTGAGGGACAAGTTCCGTCACCCCGAGTGCTACGCCTGTACGGACTGCGGCATCAACCTAAAACAGAAGGGACATTTCTTTGTGGAGGACCAGATTTATTGTGAGAAGCACGCACGCGAGCGAGCGACTCCGCCTGAGGGATACGACGTGGTCACCGTCTTCCCCAAGTAGAGCCCTTACTGGCCTCCGCCTCGGACTGCACGCAACGATAGGACGCCATGGCATGATCCAAGACACCGCAACGTTTAGCTCATGCTACTCCTACGGCTATAAAATGGTCTGCTCTCGCATTATGCTTCAGTAAAGTCTCAGTAAAGAACCACATCTTTGAATTTGCACATTAACTTTGGCATCTACAAAAGGAAAATCAGGAGTACCATGAGATGATGGCATTCATGTTTCATCTCCCTTAAAAAAAACAGTTTTCCATTTGAATGACGACCACTGTGATTATGTAATATTTGTCTTTGTAAATGTTCATTATGTTCTTTTAAACGATGGAAAGCCACACTATTTTTCACCCCAAGAGACATGTTTTCTACACTTTTATTAAATAAATAGACCTACTTTTATGCAGGTTAAAATAGCTCGGACACAATTGAATATCATTATCAAATAAATATTTTTAGCTTAAAGAAACAATCTCGTCTTCCTTGGTCATTGATTGTGCTTCAAACTATGATTGTAAGAGTGCAACTTTAGACATCCCATTCTAAAACTTGACAGTATGACAGTAACAGCTTACTTTGTGAAGTACTTCATTGTTTTTAAAACGGATTGTTTTGACCAGATTTCTGTTTTGTTACTCTTTGTGATCTCAATTTAAGTGCTTTGAAGAAGTAGAAAATGCTGCTGCACTGCTCTGTATGGGCGCAAGTGTGTTACCTGTCTGGCCAATTAGTGCAGATGTTTTGCCCTTAATTGCGCACAACACCCGCTGTGCTACACATGCCTGAAAGTTTTCTCCACGTACAGAGCAGCGCAGCAGCACATGACGCGTGAGCAGTCAGACAATTCGCCACGGAAAGTCAGCAGTGCCAAGTCTTTTTGAGAGCAGTTTCACCACTGAATGACTTGAAATAAAAGGTAACGGGGATAACACTTGATTGGTCTCCTGAGGACATCTTGCCGTTTATTTCATGAGCCGATGTGAAACAGTTTTTGAGGTCAAAGTCAGCGGAGGTCACACAACCAGACTGTGCGGGTGATGCGGAGGCCCACTCCGCAGATAAAACACTTGTTGGGCTGCTCAGCTCAGATCCAGCCGGCAGGAACTCCGGCGTGTGTCCGTGTTGGTCGGCCATGCGCAGAGTCTCGGTCAGAGCCCAGATGTAGTTGTGAGCAAAGCGCAGAGTTTCGATCTTGGTCAGCTTCGTGTCGTCGGGCAGCGCCGGCAGGATGCTTCTCAGCGCGTCCAGAGCGGAGTTCAGGTTGTGCATCCGGTGGCGCTCTCTGTCGTTTGCCTTCATTCTGCGCCTGCCCCGCTGTCCAGACTTCTCACGTCTGGTTTTGTGTTTTAGATTTTTCATGGAGGAGGCTTCCCCTCCGATAACAGTCAGTGGTTTTCGGGGCAAAGTTTCACCGGAGTCTTCTGAAGTGTCACTGGCTTCGTCCTCCACAGGGCTGCGAACAGAAAACCTGCCGAGCGTCATTGCGCCTCCATCGGTGCGCAGGTCCTTTGGGGCGCACCTCACAGTAGGAGACATCCTGTGCAAACATAAGTTAAATATAATAAAAACTAAGATGCTCAATCAAAAAAAGTAAAAACGCATTTATGTTACAATAATGTCTAAAAGAAGATTTGTTTCTAAAAAAAATCTTTTATTAAGATTTAGTGTCTGAAAATCATATTTTCCTCATTATTTTTTATAAATCTACCACTCTGCTGAAAGTATTTCACTTATTCTTTACTCTTTTTTTAAGATTTAAGTGATAAAATGAGGCAGAATAAGCATATAACTGCACTACTATCTATAAAATTTGAAATAAAAAAAATATATATGAGTTGAATGGATATATTTGCACTTACTTGACAGGTGATGCTCGGATGAAGAGACAGCTCGTCGTCCTTGTTAATCCTCTGCTGTAGCTGGAGGCAGCAGACACTGTGCAGCTGACAGTGAGGGATGGATGCGCATCTCTGTTATTTTATATGGCCTTTATCTTATCTTTTTGCGAGGTGGACGCCTGAATCAACAGCGCCTGTCAAGTGGCCAATCAGCTTCTAGGTAGCGCGTCCTCCCCCC
>JBBPCS010000573.1:1598046-1620709 GCA_037974645.1 Hollardia meadi | reverse complement strand
CCAGAGTTTCCCACTAGAACATTGTACTGTAGCCATGATCAATGTTATTCACTTCATCTGTCAGTGGTTTTAATGTTATGGCTGATCGGTGTACATCCTGCTGTGTGGGCCCAGAGGAGTGTGCTGTCAGCCCACTTCGGTTCGGTTGTACATGCACATGGGAGAAGTTAGCCTTGAAGACTTTCTTCCAATAGACATTGTGGTGTGTTTTTTTTACCCACACCATGATGTTTTCCTCAACGTAACCAAGTTTTTTTTTTGTTCTCTGATAGGTGCCATGTGGACGAAAAGTGGAGCGAAGCAAGATGACCAAACCAAAAAGAACAAAAAAAACGTAAAAGGTGAACGTAAAGCTGAAAGAGGTTGAAGCTCTTAAAGCTGATGCAGTCAGTCAATTATTCGATTATTTATTTGCCGGTCAAATCATCTGAGCCTACGAGCCTGAAGGCAGCAGAGTGCAGAGAGAGCAGCCCACTGATACCAGTTCAACTAATCAAGGTTTTGCAGCTGAGGCGGTAAGACAATATGGATGATATAAGCAAAGCTTTGGTTCGGCTGGGTATTTAGCTATATCCAGGGCCTTTTTATGAAACTCACAGCCTGGACGGGGCGGGACATTAAGAGGTTGATAAACTTTGGAGAAGTTGAACTCATTGTTTTGCATGAATGTTATGATTGGTTAGCATTTAGACTGTCTATCAATGTCCAACATTTCATTACAGGTTTTAATGAAAAAATATAAATGTTGGTTGCGTTCTGCTGTATTTTCCTATATTGTATTGGCTATAATATACCATTATTTTAAAATATAATGAATATACTAACATTATGTAATTAATATACTGTTATATTAACATTAAACTATTATATTAACATACTTTTCATGTAAAGTTATAGAATTATACTAATTTATACCAATTACTCATCTAGGTGGCAGATTGGTGGACAGATTTCGCCAGAACCTTGTTCTATTTTACATCTATTTTACTGAAGTTATTGTTGGAAATATTGTTCCGTAAACTCGTTTACATGTAACGCTGGGTGGTGTTGGTCGGTCTGAGTCAAAAAGTCCGGGGCCATTTTTCATTCCCAGTCCATCCCATACGAAAAATCTATTTTATATTTAAAATATAAACGTATACGTATGTTTTAAACCCTACATCAACAGATTTCTTTTAGCTTCTCTAGAGCAATGTTTGAGTCATTTGGAGTATATTTCTGACCACCTGGTGAATGTGAGTCCAATATTTACTCTCTTTTAGCTCTACAATACACTAAAACAAGCCCTTTCACAACTCACAATCATTTGGATCACAGTAGCTTTAAAGAATCAAATTGAACCTTAACTCCCAAGTCCAACTGGGAGTATTCACTCATTACTAAAAAAAGACTTGGGTTATAATCTCTTTTGCATGAGTCATTATTAGTCTTTCATACCTTATTATAGACATTGAACCACTCAGGGTGATGGTCCATCTTCTCTGCTTGTAAAGCCACTCTGGACATGAAACCAAAAGCCTGAAAGAAAATACATCATATCCATATCCAGTCATAACATATAGTAGTTATGAGGATTTTGTGAGTTATATGCAGTAAACTATTAATATATTAGGAACCTGATTGAAGTCTTTAAAAATGAATTCTTTGTAAATGGCGTCCCGTCCCACAACCTCCACCCACTGGGCGTTGTGTAGCAGGGGGAGCAGGTGGGCCCTCTCCTCCTCCGTCAGACTCTGAATTTTACCAGCCTGGTGGGACAGAGCAGAGGGAACAGTGCAGGAGATCTGAGAGAGGGGCAGTTTTACAAACACAAACTCTGATTGGTTGCACGGGAGATCCCATCTGGAAACAATGAGACGCTGCATTCCTGTTTGGTTTTTTTTTTTGTTTTTTTAAAGAGCCGGTTCAAAGGTATGTGGTGGTGGTGGGGAGGTGGGCGGAGCCCTCTTTTTGGTCACTCGGTTCCTAATCTTGACACATGACAAAGAGTCACATGGATTTTAAAGTTGGCCATGCTCATTTCATTCAGCCTTTATGACCCCAAGTACATAAAATCCAAACTGGACTGTCAACATTTCGCAACATTCCCCAAATAGGTACGTGACATTATTGCCCAATCAAGCGGAGACTTCTGGAGGCTTTGTCCCCAGTTGTGAACCAGCACAATGACATCAACAGGTATCATAGCAACGCTCTAATCTGCTCTATCAGTGGGCAGCACGCAGACAATACCCACAGGCTTAAGCCTTTGTCAATTCATGTCACACACACAATGACCTAATACACACAAGTCACTCTTATCCAAAATCACACTGTCACATATGAGACTTTGTATTAGATATATCTATCTGAGCATCTGCAGTAAAAGATTAACCAGTGGAGCTTTAGACTATGAGACTCAAAGGCAACAGGTGTGTGTAGCCCACTACACACAAACACACACACACTAATGCAGAGAGTTTGTGTACTCACCATGTTTGCAGAGTGTTTTCATGCGCAGAGGAGGTTCAGCTCCAGCTTCCTGCAGGACAGAGGCAAATCCACCGCGGCAGCCAGTGAGGGCATGATGAAATCATCTGACACATGAGCCGTAGGTCCCCGCTTAGCTGCCCCCGCAGAAGCCTGAGCAGAAATCCTCTCTGCTTCCTCAGACATGTCAGCATGGGTTTAATCATAAACTGTCATCTGTTGTTGCACAAGGCATGTGTGAGGCCAGCTATAGTAGGAGGGCTGAACACACAGGCCAGTGCAGCAGTGTTTAATGTTTGATAAATAATTGTACCTCTTGGTAATCTTGTTTATATTGTACATGCACACATATTAAATAGTCCACTATCATTGATGTGTCTGTTCAACAGGACAGCAGATTTTAAAGGAAGCTAGGCTCTCCATGTCAAAGGTTAATGAGCTGCTCCTGTGAGGGTGAACTCATCTGTCACAGCGAGCGCTCAGGGAAATGAACTGGTTAATGAAATGAGGAAGAGGGAGAGGATGTGACAAGTGATCAGCATTTTAACAGTTGGCAGGATGGGGAAATGAGAATGGCGCTTCGGTGTTTTTGGTTAGAAAGGAGGGAATGCTGGGGTTTAGAACAAAAACATTAGATTGGAGGATGGTTGTGTGTTTGAGAATGTTGCTTATCCCTCTGATTTCTGCATGAATACTATCTGGCAGTTTGAGATAATCATCGGCCAATGCCTGTCTGCAGACATTTTTAGTCTATAATGTATAGAATAATGCAGTTAAACGAGGTCACTTCTGATATACCCCAGGCTTCCTTAAAGAAACAGTTCACCAAAAATGAAAATTTTGTCATTATCTACTCGCCCGCCATGCAACAACCAAAAATAAACAACCCCAAAAAAACAAAACAGCTCCATGCAGGCATAATCCAAGTGTCCCGATTTATTTACACACTTCTGAAGCCAAAATCTTCACTGGGTAAGAGGTGTACGCTAACAGTTTTAGCTTAGCAGCTACAGTGAAAATTTCAGCTTATAAAAAGGTGCAAGTAACATCTTTTTGGACCAATTTGGGATCTAGTGGCTTCCAGAAATTTGGGAGTTCTTTTCTTTTCTGTTGTTTTTTTTTTTAATGTCCCCAGATTCTACAGCCAATCTACAGCAAAACCCAATTTATTTTTCTATTTCATTAATTAATAATAATATTAATGGATATATTGTGTCTCATTTGTTGTAATTATTTTTGTTGCATTTTAACAGATGCAAAAAAACAACAACATGATATCGGCATTATATATCACCGATTGGTCGCCCGGCTCAGTAAATATCAGCATCGACCATTGAAAACCTGGTCGACCACTAGTTAATACATACACTTTAACATTTAAGCTTTTTAAAATGAAAAATGAAAATGTATTTATCATCTTTACCACAAAATTCACCAAAAGTGATCCAAAGATATGCATCAGAAACCAGTTAAAACCACCACCCATGCTGCCCTTTGACCGCTTTTTATATTGTTGTGAGTGTTATAAAGATGAGCAGTTGAAGTGGTTGTTTTGAAGTAGCAACATGGAGCCCAGGAGACTCCTACACGCAAGTCTAACTTTGTTAATCCTTGTAACCGGCAGCTATGGAGGTGAGAAGTGAGTCCTCTGGGATTCATTAGTGGTAGATGATTCTGCTGTACAGACAAAAATGTTCCTGTGGTGACGGTTTGACGCGGGATTCTACCAAAGCTGAGCTTGTTGTGACGATCAGTGTTTGTGTGTTGTGATCATGATGATCTGTTATATTCATGCTGCTTTACATCTTCGCAGAGCCCGCTCTGAAACTGGACCAGGCTTGGTTAACATTTCATAACCAGCTGACGGAAGAGGTTCAGGTCTTCTACACGTCAGATTACTGCTACAAGGTAAAGAATATATGCTGTGTCTCTGTCTCCTCCCTGCTTCTGTCTGTTTATCAAGGTTTTTCTGCTTGGTAAGAAATGAAAAAGCCAGAAAAACTTTCAGTTCTGCAAAAAAAAAAAAAAAAGAGATCTTCAGTTTCTAATTCATTGGTCAAAATCTGAAGTCAAGATGTCATCATCAGGTTGAATTTCTCAGATTTTAGATTTTAAAAAGTTTTAAAAAGTTTAAAAAGTCAGAGCCACAGTTATTGTCCTGTACATGACTAAAAACTGACATTCATGTGAAAAATCTGTGCCTCTTTAATGGATTTTTAGAGTGTAAGAGAGAAGCAAGTAAGTACATTTATGGTTGATTCTGGTTACCTTAATTTGTGTATGGAATTTTGAAAATTGCCCGTTTTTCTTACCTCTATATCAGTCATTCCCAACTGTTTTGGCTTGTGATCCTTTAAAAAAAATTAATTAATTAAAAATAAATTTAAAAACATAAAATAAAATAATAAATAAAATAAAAACTTTATTTTCACCTTTCATACAAGAAAAATAAGACAAAGATGCATAAAATGCACGTTTTGCTTATAAGATTGTTTCAATTGAATAATTTTTAGAGGCCTAATGAGAGGACATGATATATTTCACAAGACAAATACACCCGCTGCATTTTACATTCCCACTTTTTTTTATTTCTTTGCTTTCAGTTTCAATTTTGTTTTTTGTAATCCATACTTTTCACACAAGTCTAGCTGAACAAGAACCACAGCAGCACACCACATTGTGTTACATTCCACACGTTACTTGTGCATCTGACAAGTCAGTGTTTCACCTGTTTTTACTTCGCAGTGTGTGTACCAGCATTTGGCCACTGTGAAACCCAACAACAGCAATGCGTCTGTGGTCATCAGCACTAAATTCAGCCTGACTATTCGAGTGGAGTCACAGACCAGGAATGAAACTCTTTGCAGGTAAACACTCCAACAAAGCATCGCTAACGTTTAAATCTGCAGAGGCAAAAATGCTGATTTGTTTTGTGTTTAACAAAATTAACTCTGCCCGTGGGAGTGCAATGCTCTTGTTTCAAGACAAAATCAAGCGTGGTGGCATCCGATGACTGCATCAGCAGTCTGAGAGATTATTTACAGGGCTGGGGGAGTAATCCTGACCTGCTTTCTGGACCTGAGTGATGCCCTCCCTTAAACTACCTCGCCGGGTATTGATCAGGAGCCTTTTTGGGGTTAATAAGACCTGACATTCTAATATTGATGAAAAGGGCTCATTAAAGCTTCCAAGCCACACGTCCTGTGGAAACCTCAGCTGGGATGTTAACTGGAAGAGACAGTTGCCATATTTATAAACAATCAGGTCTGACAAGACACCGGGGCAGAGTTTTCCATTTTTTTTGGGGGGGGGGGGGGGGTCACCTGTAACATGGTTGCAACATGACAAGCCTCTGATGCTTTTTCTTGCCCTCTGGTCTTTCGCTTCCTATTAGATCAATGCTGAGGTCTCTAACCAGACTGTGCAGCTATTGATTTCCTTTTCCCCCTTTGAAAAAACACTCCAAGTGATAGCTAGTATGTCATCCCAACAGTGGATCAATATGAGCATGTAATGCATGTTTTTGGGGGGGCTGTAACTGGAGATGAGGAGAGGACAGAGGGATGCACTTTAAGTCTACAGACACTGGGTGGTGCTCCTGAGCTTCATGGATGGGAAGGTCAAGAGTAAAAACAGCAGCAGGGGATGAAGAAAAAAAAAAGTAATTAAGTGTATGCTTCTAATGAAATATCATCTAAAAGAGGTTTTATATGCTTTTACCGGATGTGTGTCTCAATCTACATCACTGTTTTGGATGCAGGTGGAGTCAGACATATGGAGAAGGTGGTCATTTCTCTGCTTGGATCCAGAGGCCAGAGGCCACCACAAACCCCAGCTGCACCCACGCCGTTGATAAAACTCCAAACAACGCACACCTGCGTAAGTGCACCACATTGATGAAGAATACCGGATGACGAAATCCAGTAGAGAGTGAGTGTGATTGCTTTGGTGAGGCACGGCGACAGTAACAGAACATGTGTCCACGCTCAGGCCAAACCTTTGATCCACTCTCGGCTTAATCGAGTCAGCAAAAGAGGAGAATCACTCGGCCTGTCCACATCTACTGAGCCAGTAGTTCTCGTCCGTCTCTTGGGACATGACGTGTATTGATCAGATAAGACGTGCTTTCTTGAAAAGGGATAAAAAGAAAAGCCTTTTCTGTTTGTTTTGAAGGCCTGGCTCCGCGCGTGGAGGATTGTGGGAAATACATTAGGGAGCGTGGAAGGATTAGGGCGTAATGGGATTTTGAAAGCGTCGCTCTCCATAATGTACACTCTACTTAACAATATTGCAGATTATGTTGTAGATCAGACTTTTAAGGCCAAGTAGCCATTATCCCAGCAGATATATGGTCAGTGTGACTGCACCCCTCACAGTATGATGAGCTTCCATTAGCTCTGCAGACCGGTGATTATACAAACTCCCCATAGGACTTGCTCAGCTTAAGTAATGGTCCGGTCAGCAGCTGAAGACAGGTTAGAGTTGCCCTGTTAGGGAATTTCAAAGTTTACTTCGGCGTCTCAGATTGATTGGGCTTCATGAGGTCATCTGTTGGGTGAGGTATTCTTCGAGGATGTGTTTCTGTGCAGCTGCTATCAGATGCACCCTTTAATTGTGTTAGCACTGTATTCTGCACTGTACCACAAACCACAAGTCACCTGCCGAGGCCTTAATTCTTACAAACAAATCCACAATATCGACTGCTATGAAGTGTTCGGTGTTGATAAACCGAACTTAATCTGGTTGTTTTGAAATGCCTCCATTAATTCTCTATGTATTCTGACAATAATTAATAGAGCTGTTGCATCTCAAGTACTGTTTCACTTCATGGGCTGAGGGCTTTATGGTGTTTTTATGAGCGGACGGCCGTGACGCCGTGACTTTTCCGAGGCGATCGAGCGGCCGCTCTTTGTTCAAAGTGGATTCAGCTCAGGATAAAGTGGCTTCTTCTTTGTTTGTTTTTCCACTGAAGACAAACACGGCGTGTGCTGCCCTCTTATTTCCTGCGCTTTTGACGCAAGAAGACCATACTGGTGTCTCCCGAGCCCAGTAGCACAGCTGTAAAATATCGCTCTGATTTTTCAGTGCTACTGGAGCACTGATGTCTCTATTAACATTTTTATCTACATTATTTTTTACAGATACTTCTTTTTGTTCCTCATACAATAAATCCATAAACTTTACTTCCAGTCTTTGTTTGGTGATCTAGGGTAGATTTCATTATTTATTTAGCCAATAAAAGACATCTCAGCTGCCTTATTTGTGCCCTCTTGTACTGTAAACCTCATCTTGACCCCGCTCCCATCTATGATGCCCCGCAGCACTTTCCCTCTGTCTTTGTTTTCTCGTCCTTGTCCCAGTGTAGCCTTACATTTTTTCCTTTTCAGGGGCCTGCAGGGGTTAGATTACCCCACATGATTGAGATGAGTTGATGGATCAACCGAGATCTTTTCCATTAGGTTCTTGTTTGTCACTTGAGGGGTACCCTTTGACACTGGTTTGGTCTGAAAATCAGGCTTTTTTTTCCTATTCTGATAGAGGTTCACAGTATAAAGCTCCTGACATGGACTCCCAGACAGGAAGACTATGATGCACGATGGTACAATCCGATTACACAATGTTCACTTGTAAACATTTCCTTTTCTTATTTTCCAGCTCTTCTGGTGGCAGCTCTCTCACTGGCCGTAATCGCTCTCTTATTTGTTGTGGTACCCTTCATCTATAGGTGAACATGTGTTTTTCACATCATCCACAATGAAAACACCATCCGGGCACTGATTACACCTCCATCAGAACCTGGCAGCTCAAACTTCTTGTCCCATTTACAGGAGGCGCTGTACATCGAAATTTATGAAGACCCTTTGCTGCCAAGGCCCACGGTACTCAGTAAATAATGTAAGTAAAATGCTGCTGCTAATGAATGCGTTACATTAATCTCTTAATAAAATTTAATGACGCAGATGCATGATTGATTAGATTTCATGAAACGGGTGCATCAAAGCGCCGGTGTCATCAAGACACTAAACATCTCACGAACAAAATGCGCAGATAAGAAACATGTATGGAAACTTTTTAAAAAATATTATTTATCTTTGTTTGGTGACGTTGTTGCTGAAAATTCCTGTTCCCAGAAATTAGAGCACAGTAGGAAGTAACTGTACCAATTTTATCCCCTCACTTCAGTACAGTGCATGATTGACTTTTTTTGTAAGCAAACATCAGCGTCGCCTTGATCCAACAGTTACATCACATTATTTTCATTGGCCAACTACGCAGCCAGACATGCATACCAAAATTGCTCTGAGACTCCAGTCATCAAGCCATTTGGGAGACACTAATGGAATGATTGATACAAATGTTAGCAGAGCCAACTGTACAGCAGACGTACATAGAAGTGATAGAGCATCATATCCGTCCAATCATGTTGCCTGTTGGCAGGAGCTGCTGTGGGGTTTTTTTGGTGTGCATGAATGGCTCCTCTTATTCTTCCAAGCAAGATGTCTCTGTCTTCCATATGCTGTCTGGATGGCATGCGGATCCATCATAACATATTAGTGCTGGTGTCTTCCTGCTCTGGCTCTTTAAACTGCTGCATCGAGGCCAGGGAGTCAGGCTAATCCAACCGAGAGGGCAACAGGCCAGAGTCATCTCAGTGCTGCCTTCACAGAGTGACGGAAAAAGAGGCGCCGCCACACAGCACAGACGCTGACCCAGCACAGAGAGATGCCCAACATCATTTTGAGGAATTCTGACCCATGTGGCAATTTGGATTTTTGGTTTTGTCAACATTTTTGTATCTCAGAACAGCTACCTAAAGTATTCAAACAAGATTGCACTACATATATTTCGTGGTTGCTACAAATATATGATAGTGTTGCTATTTTATGTTTTTTTTTTAAATGCATCCTCTGTTTCAACCTATCCACTTTTAAAAAAAAATTTAAATTAGGTCATTGGTCATTTTATTTCGCTACATTTATTTGATAACTTACTAGAAACTTTGCAGATTTAGAGTAACGTTGCAAAATACAATGAAAGAATTAAATAAATTAGGATGTAATATTAGAAATTAAGATAAAACTTTCCCAGTATACAGTCAAACCACCTTTACCAGCATCAATAATTATAATCCAATTTAATAAAACATTAATTATTCCAAAATAAGTCATTCTGCATGATGCATACTTTAACTTAAATTTAAGTATATTTTGATGCTAATACTTTTAGTAAATATTTAAAATGCATGACTTTTACTTGTAACACAGTATATCTACACTGTGGTGTTACTACTTTTACTTAAGTATGAGTATTTCTTCTACACAAAATAATGTGTCCACTTTAAGAGATAGAACTTTAATTATACCGAAATTATAATTAATCATTTCTACAGAAGGTTCATCTTAAAGAGACAGTCACCCCAAAATCAAAAATATGTGTTTTTCCTCTTACTTGTAGTGCTGTTTTTCCACCTAGATAGTTTTGGTGTGAGTTGCTGAGTCTTGGGAATATCAGCTGCCTTCTCTCAAATATGATGGAGTTAGATTGCACTTCGCTTCTGGTGCTCAAAGCGCCAAAAAAAAAAAAAAAAATCAATTTTATGAGGCAATGCTGCCCCCAACTGGCCAGAAAATCAGTTCATATTATCGCTTTAAAATGTTAAGTTGAATAGTCCTGAAAAAGTAAACAATTGCAAACTAACATGAACCGCAACAAAATAGAGAAATAGCAGTCAAACAAACGGTGTAGTCAATTATAGTAAGTTAACAACCTTATGTGAACCAAACTAGTGTTTAGTTACTTCAAGATGTGACATTATTTTTGTTGACCTTCTCATTGTTTCTACAGGACAGCGCGCATGTTTGTGAAGATGAGCCCAACACCACTAAAGCTCAACCAAAGCGTCTGCGCTCATTGGACACTTTCCGAGGGTATGTAGCAACCATCCGTGTTTATCAATCCATCACCACATGCGCCCGGTTCACATGCTAATTCTTTTCAGAGCTGTCTGAGGCATGATGAAGATCTACAGTCCCGGTATAATGAATAATTACAGGGGTCACAGTCTGGCCACAGGCTCCCCCAAGCTTTTTTTTTTTTTTTTTATCAGGCGGTATAGCTTTGGGCATTATGTCTGGTATCAGTGCGTCCCGAGCTTGGAACAGTGTGTTTCTGTTGGACAGGAGTGATGCATGTGATTGAATCTGGGCTCCCTGCTAGCCTTAATTGTGGCCTGGGGGTAGACACAAAGCACGCCTCTCTGGAAACAGGATGCTGGTGTGGCTATGACCTCCCCCTTGCCAAATAATTGATGTAATAATACCATCAACATATCAGCACACATCCACACGGCCATAGATCTCCTGCCAAAATGGAGAGCGAGAGGAAATCCAGCAGCACAGGGGCAGCATGCAGAAGACGATTGGCATCCTCTCCAGCTATATGGCTTCCTTTTGGATGAATCGTGCATTTGAAATAATAAAAAAATGCCACGTAGTTTTATTTAGTTTGGGATCTGAATTGGTTCAATAAGCCTTGATTTTATTTCCCTTTGTTTGCACTGTTCGATCTTATTATTTGAAATGTCACTGTGGGGTTACAGATACTTTTGATGCCCTAGTTGGCACTACTGGAAATACTCATACCTGACAACGCACTTCATCAAACTGTGACTCAGGGCTCAAGATTAACACTGCGTGTGCTTCCTCAGCCCTGTGACTTATGATCCATACCCCTGATAAGTAACAACTTTCTACAGAGAACAAACACATCAGTCATCTGCCATAAATGCTGAGACATTTCCGAAGGCAAAAGGCTTTTATTTTCTGAGCCGAAAGGTTTTTTTTTTCTGATCGTTGCTCAGGCTTGGACTGACATAATATACAGAGAACAGTAGGTTACGGTTGCGCGTTAATTTTTCTAAAAGGATTTGGATTTTAATCTTGTGCCGCTCTGCTAAAAGCCTGTCGCCGGTTTCTTTACTGTGGAAAACCGCACTGTCAGTAGTTAAGGGGGAACTATTACAGCGAGCCAATGTCAGTTCTATTTAACACCAGGTGGCTGACTCATTCTGTGCCTTATTTTGACTGAGCTCCACCAGGTTTTCCTCCGATTCAGTTTCAGATAGACTCTGAAGTTTGGCCACAAAAAAAAAATAACCTTGGAATTTCTCATTTATTATGACTACATTGGGCGTCTGTGTACTTGATGTGGCCAGTACTGCAGGTAACTCAATACTCTCCAGCGATGGAGTGTAACTATCCATTTGCAACGGGGGGAGGGGGGGGGTGTACTAAGTTAACACTCTTAATTGGCAATGCGTGTGCAGTGATTCAAATCAAAGAAGTCCATAAGCGTCTATAACCGGTTGTCACTGCTGCAAGAAAGACACGTCCTACTGTAATCTGTTAGCTATAAATCATGAAAGTCTATTACTGAAGTGACAAATGTTCAGCGGAGAGCTTCATCAAGCCTGTGGCGCTTCAACCTGGACATTATCTTGCATTAACCATAAAACAAAGTGATCTCGGTACACATCATATTAATTAAGCACTTTTACTTTAACCTTAATCAAAGTTAGCAGCCTCTAATGTCACACGTGTGTGGCGTTTGCGATGTGATCTGCCTAAAACGAAGCTCTCGTTCACAATCGGACACCCAGAGTGTTTTGAGGACTTGATATTGGTCTCATCTGGCTCGTGATTTAACCTCAGTCTTTGTCACTATGGAGACTAATGGATATGTTCGTCAAAATTTAAATGATAGCATGCATGAATGTGTGTGTGTGTGTGTGTGAGAGAGAGAGAAAGATTATGGGCCCATGCAGCAGGGTTTACTCTACTTTAATAGCCCTTTTGAGATGATAGTGGCCGATTAAAATCTTGTATCAGCAGGTTGGGTCTAAAAGAGCAGTAATGGCTTTGGTGCACCTCTTTAATTGAATCTAAGCAGCAAAACAAGAGGAGGCAGAGGTAGATACACTGCACCTTATCAGACAGTCTTCTTCTTAAAGGTTGTCCTAATCTTGTTATGGCTCCCAAAGACCCCCTGATGATATGTTTCTCTTCTTTTTGATTAAATCACACATGAATCATAATCATAAATTTAAGTGTTTAGGACGGTGGAGGGATGGAATCTGCCTCGGAGCAAACCTCTCTGACCACGCAGTCATTTACGTTCCCCACACACAAGTTTGTGTTGTGTAATGGCCCTCGCTCATTTTCTGACATGCAACGTCAACACCTTTTTTTTCTTCTTTTTTTTTTCCAACTTCTGATTCAGGGAAGCACTCCATCACGTGTGCTGTGTTTCAGCAGCCTTGGCCAGTGCTAAAGTATAAAGTGTATCATATATTAGACGCAAAGTCTTTAGTCAGCACTCCCGCTTGAGGAGATCCAGAGGACAAGTGTTCATTTCCTGAGTGATTCATAATGCTTAGACTGCATTACCTTGCATTTTGAGTGTGACAGAATAAGAGGCCCCCAGAATAAGTTAGCGTCTCTAACTTCAATTCATAAGTTAATATTATCAGATGTATTAGTTAGATGGTAAGAAAACAGTCACAGTTCACAATTTTCACCCACTCACTCTGCTGCACGAGGGTTAATCCGGTTATTACTGACTTGGCATATAGTGGACTACAATGTTTATTCATAAGATAAGAAAAGAAAAGATAAGATCAACTTTATTGATCCCACACTGGGCAGATTCACCTGTTACAGCAGCTCAAGAATCGACAGTACAGTTAGAAAGTAACGAGTGCAAAGAACTATAAAGCACCAAGTCTATATACACTATATACACCTTTCAGTATGAGCCGACTAAATATAAATGCAGGTGTATATATATATAAAATGTGATGTACATTTACATTGTACTGTCTTTATAGGTTTGCCCTGACAGTGATGGTTTTTGTGAACTATGGTGGAGGAGGCTACTGGTTCTTTCAACATGCACCATGGAATGGTAAGACATGCACAAAAGTACAAAAAAAATAAAAATTTACATTACAGCTTGAAAAGTGAACTGACATTATCAACAGAATGTGAAGGAACAGCAGTGCAGACGTATTGTGTTGCAGAGATATCTACTGAAGTTAGCATGCTAACCAGCTAGCCCCGGCCCCCTTCTGTCTCGTAATACCACTTTCTACCTGTAGAGGCGATAGTCTGATAGCACCCGGAGTTTCAGCTGGGAGTTTCACAAGCTCTCTTGGCGTTTAGTCTAATAAGTAAACAAAACACACAAAATGTCAAGGAAGGAAATATTCTTACACCTATTTTCCTCACTAAACAGAAAAATACAACCGTACATCTTCTGAATTCAAGTTTCTCTCTTTTACCGAGCTAAGATGACCTTAATTGCCTCGTTAACTCATTGCTTCATTCAAACAAAATAAAACTCACAAAAACCGTCTCGGTTTGTCTTTCCACAATCACCTCTGGTTTGGTCGAAATAAATCTACAAGTTGATTTTACAAGTTGCTGCTTTAAAAGCTGAAAGGACCCTATAGAAGCAGAGTAGGGGGTTCTGGCCCAACTTCACCTACTTCCAAGGTGCATGGGAAGAGAACCAGGCTAGTGAGGTCAAAACTCCAGCAACACTTGTAGAACAACTTTATTGTTAGACCAACACATTTCAGCTCAAGTCCATTTCATTGATGGAGCTGATACTTCTAACATTAATGTACACCTTCTGTAACGCAAAGCCAGATACGAAATGAATGTGTGAACTCCAGGCAGTTATTCAATGGCAGCATTCTCATCATCGTGTCTGCAGCATTTTCTGACCTGTTGTCACTAATTATGATAAATGCAGTCCCAAACCAAACACGCGGGATGCCATTCCTCAAAGGAGCCACGTCAGAGGCACGATCCATACATTTTTATGGTTATTAACAACCAGGGAGGAGACGAGAAAGAGGAGGGATGAGTGTTTAAATGGCAGCTGGGAGAATATGGGAGGGGGCACAGTGAATCAGTAGCACTTGGTCTTGCAGCAGACGCTCTTATGGTACCCTGGAGCAAGGCATCTCTGAACCAAAGAGACAGTTGAGTCTCTTCTCCCCATGCAAAAAGAAAAGGCAAAAATATCTCTGCAACCTTTACCAAATGCATGTCATCGTTTAATATTATAATAATAGCTTCTTTGCTACATCTACAAGGATGTATTGATTTCAGAGGTGGTTTGATTAATCTTCTCTTTGCTACTGGGCCACTACTGTCACAGGAGTGTAGGTATTTATTAATCACACCTTTTGGAAATGGAAAGTTAATGAAGGAAGCAGCACTTTAAGGACATAACATTGTTCTTAATTAACCCTGGAGTCCTTGTGGATTGCAGAGATTAGAAAAGGGCAAGAACTGTGAACTCTGTATAATGGCCTCAAAGTTAAGTACCTGTGTGTCTATTGATATTAATCTATTTTTTTTTTCCAGGTCTAACTGTGGCAGATCTTGTCATGCCATGGTAGGTCTGGACACTCTCAATCTTATTTAAATATGCACAAACATACATATTTTGTACACATTGCAGTATTTTTTTTTTTTTACTGTTGTTTTTTCCAGGTTTGTCTTTATTATCGGGACTTCGGTGGTGTTGGCTTTCAGATCCATGCAGAGGAGAGGAGTCAGCCGCCTGCAGCTGCTGCGCAAAATCACCTGGCGAACGGTCGTGCTCCTGATGCTCGGCTTCTGCTTCCTTAATTACTCTCCACGAGACGGACCGCGTAGGTGAAAAACATGTAGCACATGATTGTTATTTTGAGCAAACGCATTATATGTGGATGTGCTTGTTCTGTGCTGGGGAAATTATTAAAACACAGATTCTGGCATGTCTAATAATATGTCCACTAATTACATGTGCTGAAGCAGGAGAACAGAAAGAGGCTTTTTCTTGTGTTAATGCGCCTTTTCATCTGAAAAATGCAGCTCCGTGAAACAAACAGTTTTTACTATTACATGTAACATTAAACACAGATTCTGTCACAAGGTATTTTCAAGACCCAATGCATATTCTCAGTCTTCTAGACCTGCAACCATTAGTTAATTAAACATAATTTTTGCAATAGTTTGATGCTTTAACCTTCTCATATGATAAATTGCTGTTTCTATCTAAACATGTAGGCATGTAGGTTATGTACTGTTGGATATACAAAACAAGACACGTATTAACATTATCTTCAGTTCCAGGAAATTCTCACTGGCATTTTTCAATTTTGACTGAGTTCATCTGCTGACAAATCGATCATGAAAATAATTGTAAGCTGCAGCCCCAATGTCATGAAAGATGGGAGTAATATAGAGCTTATATTTGGTGTGTTCATGACATGCACAACACTGAAATACAGGTGACAAAGATGTGTTTAGATCCAGATTAATGATAAAACCCAAAGCTGCAGGGCTGTGTCAGGTCTGAGGGAAAGCAGGCTGAAAATTCCCTTTTCATCGTCCACCTGGGGACGCACAGGGCGCCCTTCACACATTAGCCCTCCCCAGCGCTAATGGACTTTCCTGGGTGGATGTCTGTGTAACTGGGTTAACAAAAATATTGTTATTGTGTGTGCAGTCTCAAAATCCAGCACCAGGGGACGTTTAATAGAGGAAGATTGAGCAAAAACAACCACTGTGGTAATGGACAATTACAAACAGATAGTGTTACACCCTTCAGTCCCATGCAGCTGCTGCACAGGCTGCTGCTGGAGCTGATCATAACAGCACGGTGACTTTTACCATAAACAGCAGCTTTGCCCTCTCTCACCAAGGACGTCCTCGGCAGTTCAGTCCCAGGGTTTGATCTAATAAGACAATGGAGCCACATCAGCTCAATATATTAAACCATTTCAATGTCAGATGAGACAGAAGAAGGTGTTAACCCCTGGCATCAACCATGAGTCATTTTAAATAAACGCTGCTATCAAAGCAGTGTTAAAGAGCACAAAACTCCAATTTTTTAGTTATTTTATTTAGGTTTTGTCGCTTCAGTTAAAGGCTTACAGTCTGCTTGGATTGGATTCATTAGATAAACACAAAAATGTCATTGTGTTGAAGCTAAAAACATGACATAATCAAATATTGTAATAGTAATATTCTTTTACTTAAGGAAATGTGCTTTTTAAGATTTTATTTTGAACCATTTAACGGTGTTTATTCTTTTCTGGATGGTGACAAAAACGGTGTTGCCTTCAGGGGATGTTGAAAAAAAACCTCTTTTTGAAAAGTTTTTTCTCAGGTGTTTGCACTACTTTCTGATGGTTTTATTCAGTCCTGTTCACTTCCTCCATAGAGTCATTATTTTATTTAATCTATCACTGAAAGTGCTCAGAGATGGGAGGCAGACAGCAGAGCTTTCACTTCTTAAATGATATTGAACGCCAAAAAGGATTTCAATTTCACACACAAAAAAAAAAACCCCTGCATGAATTGATCAGAAAGTGAAACAAGGGATGTTGCAGTTTCCTACAGTTCACCTTCAAACTGTGACTTCTGGGTTGATTTTTATGTGATTGTTGATGATTTTTAAGTGACCATTTTGTGGCGTGGGGGACAGATATAGTTAATGATCGTGGTGTGTGTGTGTGTGGGGGGGTGTAACCTCAACAAATGTGTCATAAGTAAGAGCTTCCTCTTTTCCCGTCAAAGGAGAGATTTCCTCCTCTTATTTGATTTGTCCGGATCAATGATTGGGATTACGTTGTTTTTTACGGCACTTTTGTGCGGCAAAGAGCTTTTCAATTAACTAAATGTGTAGATTACCATCAATCTCTCAACAAGCCAATCCCTATCCTCTCCAATTTGTCGCTGCCCAGAGATAACTGGGAATCTTTGATTAGCTTCCCACATTCTTTACATGTCCGTATCCTGAAGCCTGACACCATTTCCCAGTGTTCCATGCTGTCCATCATCCTCCTTCAGGAAGCAGTAGTCATGGAATGATTACGAGGATGTTCTTGTGTTCAATGTTATCAATTTCCTGAGTTATAATGTGCTCAAATCAGCAGGAACAGCTTCACACCACTGAGTTATATCTGGAGTTGTAAGTTCATGTATTCATCACTGGGTGTTGAGGAACACATGAGGGTTCATGCTGTGTCTTGTTGATTGTGTTCCAGTGTCCTGGTCCTGGCTGAGGATCCCTGGGGTGCTGCAGCGCCTGGGCTTCACCTACTTTGTCCTATCACTCCTGCAGACTATCCAGGGCCAGAAAGAAATCCCACTGACAGCGGTGAGCAGCTCTGTCAGGTTCACTTTAGTCTGTGACTACACACTAGAGAAAAACATACATCTCATCCAGTGTAATCCAAGTCTCCAGAAGCCCCAAGATAACAAATTGATTTGAAAAGAAGTTATTTATACCCTGTTTTTAAACCGAAATCTTCACTGTAGCCGCTAAGCTAAAAGCATTAGCGTGCACCCCGTCTGAAGTGGGCAAGCTTGAATGCGCATACATGTGCAGCTATAGACGAGGTATGACGGAAGCTTCCGGTTAACAGGTAAACACTGAGGTATGCAACCTCATTGATCTCATCTAGTGGCACATGTACGTGTGTTCAAGCTCATGCACCCACTAAAAGCTAACACTTAGCTTAGCTTAGCGGCTACGGTGAAGATTTCGAAGACTTCTGGAGAGCTAGCTTATTTATTTTATAAAAATAAATCCCAGTTTGTTGTTTAGGAGAATGCTGCAACACTGTTTTGCTGTGAAGATCCAGAAATGTTTTGGGGGCCCAAGAAACTTCACCCTTTAATTCTAATAAGTGACAAAAAAAAAAAAATCAGCAGTTTTGTACCTTAAGACTATTTTACATCAACGAGATTTGTATACTGTATGATGCAGCATCACTGGTGGAACCCCGTCCAGGATGTGGTCCTTTATTGGCCACAGTGGCTGATTATCATCCTGCTGGAGACTCTGTGGCTCTGCCTCACGTTGCTCATGCCTGTCCCCAACTGCCCCACGTAAGTCCAAGTACTGTAAGTGAGTCCAATCTACTCGTTAATCCAATGTACACATATGACAAAAAAGTGTGAATTGCACCCATCCCTCCATGCTGAGATAATCTCCAGTTGGGGCTGTGTGGCGCTGCAGCGGAGGTGTTAGTGTGCACCTTGTGTTGCTGGTGTTATGAACTGTCGTGATTTATGGGCCTGTGGTGGATGCTTCAGAGGGCATAATTAGCCAATCTCAGACTGTCATGTGCAATAAGAGGAGCGGAGGCAGAGGATCCATCTTCCTCGCTCGCTGAGTCTTCTCCTCAGTGCTGCTTTTTGTGTGGATTTTTTCCCATCGCTGTGACTCTGTGTTAGAATACTCAAATTGTAGTGCTTCAAACAAATGTAATGCAAAGCTTAAAAACAAGAGGTTATCCTTGTCATCAGTTAGAAAAAACCTGCCCGAGAAGCTCCATTTGGTTAAATCTGTCTCATGTTCCTCATTTATTTTATTTTTCACTTTTCCAATGCTATGAAACGTCTCATTTTTATTCTTCTATATTATTTGTTATCAGAGGATACTTGGGAGCCGGTGGAATCGGTGACGATGGTCTTCACCCAAACTGCACTGGAGGCGCAGCAGGATACATTGACAGATGGATGTTTGGTGATAACATGTACAGATACCCCACATGCAAAGTAAGATCTTTCATTCATTATTTCACCCATCTATCATGAATTCTTCCAGGTGGAATTAAAACCATGAAAACAACCTTTCCGTTGCTTTTTTTTTTTCCAGGAAATGTATCACACCACACAGCCCTTTGACCCAGAGGGGGTTCTGGGTACAATCAACTCCATTGTCATGGGATTCCTGGGGATGCAGGTAAGATGGATCATTTCTTGCTCCTGTATGATTCAACAAGTGGTGCACGAGTATTTCTATTATGTCAGAGTTTATTTAAAGTGTCCATCTTGTTCTGTTGTAATTATCCCAAATTTCATATTGCTTGGAATAAGAGTAATGTTATTCATGATAGTTTAACTTACTTAAAATGTTCTTTATTGAATAATTATGAAGGCTCATTGAAGGGTCAGGTCACCGTTTAACTGGTCTTATGATTTCTGACAAACCCTTTTAAATTCAAAATTCTGCACCAGAGCTTCTTTATCTGGAGTTGTGGTTCCCAAACTTTTTCAAGTCAAGGACCCCTAAACTGACACAAATTAGACCACAGACCCCCCATTTGAGATTTTGTCTCAGTGTCCCCATCTGATAGGAATTTTGCTTTTGGAAGCTTTATTACAGGAATTGTATCAAACCCATAACCACCCCAGCCATACATTCTGTCATTGTGTTAATTATGGATGGAATTATAGTGAAAATATATTATTCTACGTTTTGCGAAGAGACCCCTGGGGGATCTCTGGACCCCACTTTGAAAACCATTGATATTTTCGTCAATAAACAGAAAAATACAACCGTACACCTTCTGAATTCTCCCACTGTGATCCACGGTCGCAATCTAGGCAGACTTCAGCTAGCTCCACAGCTAACAAAGCTAACAGCCTCTGTAGCTACAACCAAAGATTACACAGGCGAAGATAGCTAACTTACAGCAGACAGTATAGAGAGCAGCAGTTGGCGGTTACTCTGGTGATATGCTGCCCCCTATATTTTTGGAGGTACCATCAAATTCTGGTTTTACAAATTGGCACCTTTAACCACCAGCAGCATGTCTTAATTGTCCATTTGGCATTTTAAATCATATGGCAGGAGGCTTTGGCAATATCGTTTACCTCATGTGTTTTACATGTTACACTAAGGCTCCCTTTTGCCAGCTATACATGTTAGTAACTCATTAAAAACATTGGCGAGTTGGTAGTAAGCCTGCACTAATATATGAAAACTGTTTATAATTGTGTTTCCAACCTAATTGCAAACCATTTATAAATGCTTCATAAGGGTCTTATTGTAAAGCAGTACCCTAATTGCTAATAAAAACCCATATTAGACTTAAATGAAACTTAAATTAAAATGATGTGAAAGACATTTTCCCACCTCATTGTTGTGCACAGCTGCTGTGCTTTATCTGACTTTTTGTTGCCAGAAAGTGAGGCGAGAGTTTTTGGTCTTTAAAGCTGATAGTCTCTGGTGGCGACAGTGTCACTTATAACCGTTTGTGCTTGTGGGAAGTTGCCATGCAAAAGCAGCCACATTGTTCAATTCCCGGTGGGCGGTTAGCGCTGAGCCCTTCAGTCAGCAAGTCTTAGACGACACGCCAGGTGCCCGCTGCCCTCCTGCGTGTTCGCCCATGCTAATGTCCTCAGCTGAAACATATTCATCATCACCAAATTAATCAGAAGGCGCGGATGACTTACACCCCACATCTGGCTCAACAGGATGGGAGAAATGTGAACGCCACGTCAGGGACACAGCATTGACACCCACATCCCAGGCTTATTTAGTTACCCAAGGGCAAATACATACAGACTCACCGGCTGTTGGTGTTTACACGGTATTTCTCATTAAATCTATGATTGAATTGAGTTGTGGCGACTGCGCTTATCTCTGCCTCCTTCTCCTCAGGCCGGGAAAATTCTCATTTTCTACAAGGGCAGGAACATCCACATCCTCTGTCGATTCCTCCTGTGGGCCGTCATCCTGGTACGTTACATCACGTGGGAGTTTTAAACGCACTTTGGTAAAGTGAATGAGGATAAAAGTTCAGCGATAATTTAAAACCAAGACAACAAGTCACTTAAAACATCTTCCTTCTTCTATGACTCACTCATAGAAGAGCTTTTATGATCTCGCTGTTCTACTTCGCCTTGCAGCTCTACGACATGTTTTCCAGCCACTCGGGTATTAATCATAGCCGGCCGAGGCCATTCATTAGCAGGACTTGGTAGAGGATGCGTGTGATCTTGGTACAATTAAACAACATCCATGTGTGGCTGTGTTTCCGGGCAGACATGGGTATCCAGCCGCCTCAGGGGGATACACATTACCTCTCATTGCTTGTCTCACATGTGGTTTTAGATTAGAGTTATGTGCATATTATTTACAGGCTACTGCAATCAGTAGCATCTGATGGAGAGCATGATTGATTCATATAACTACACACTAGGTCTCAACAAACATTTACAGACCAATCATGTGACCAGTATGAATGACACGGCACAAGAGGAATAGATTAAAGTTTATTCAAATCCAGAATAAAAATAAATTACTTCATGAATCTGCAAATGCATTTGAGGTCATATTTGTTTTCTATCTGTGCTCATTCTGGGTGGTCTCGAAACACAAAAAGAGGCAAGCTGGCCTCTGTTTCATTTTGAAGGGGTGGGGGGTGTCCCACAGGGAGAAGCATAGTGTTATATGAGATGGCCCTTTTTGCATTTCTAAACCTGTGACATGAGGCTGTTAGTCCGCTCTAACGAGATTGACAGATATACATGTAGAAAGGCCGGGCTTTGCTGAACCGTGCACGGCAACTGTTTTTATGTACGCACAGTGAGACGCTGCGGAGATGTAGCTCGTTTGCAAAACGAGGTTAGTGGGAGCCTGCACGCTGTAGAGGCAGACATCCTGAACTGGCAGTCCTTTGACCTGGAGCGATGATGGAGCTGGAGGAGCTGGCTGCTTCACTCAGCCTTTGAAATCAAACTGTGCAGGATGAAAAAAAGGGGGCCAGCAGATGCAGACGGAGAAAAATACACAGACACAGATCCCATTAGTTTTAAATTATGTATTCCTGTGCCTTTTCTGCAATTTTAGGTATCATGTTCCTACGTAACTCTGTCTTATCAGTGCTGCCTCACATGTAGGTTTGTCGCACCAGTGCAATAGCCCAAGGGTTCATGCCCAATATTCAACCCTGTGTCCTAGAAATTTTTTTTTATGCAACTAATTTGGAACATAATCGCTGCCTGGATTACAGAAAGGAGCACTACGTTTATGTGTCACACTGGAGTTGCGGGGAGGTTTGTCAAGGTGAATGGTGGGATAAAATGTGCACGACTCTGACACCAGAAGCAACGACTTAGGTTAGGTTTAGGCAACACAAGCACTTGTTTAAAAAGCACACATAAAATCCTTAAAATGGCACCTACTCCTTCTCCCTCATTAGTTTAATGAGGGATTTTAACTGCTGGACACAAGATGTCTCCTATGTCACTGTAAAGTCCATCTCAGTGTGTGTGTGTGTGTGTGTGTGTGTGTGTGTGTGTGTGTGTGTGTGTGTGTGTGTGTGTGTGTGTGTGTG
>JBBPCS010000573.1:1583022-1597946 GCA_037974645.1 Hollardia meadi | reverse complement strand
TCCTCTCCTCTCCTCTCCTCTCATCTCCTCTCCTCTCCTCTCCTCTCCTCTCCTCTCCTCTCCTCTCCTCTCCTCTCATGGACAGCTGCTGACACGACGGACGTGTAGCAGTTTAAACTAGTATCTGGAGTCATATTCCATGGCTTATCGTAGCATAGTGGACACTGTGGGCTCTGCAGAGGTGTGCGGATGTGTGGGCGGGTTGGTTTGTATGCTATAGAACATAACTGCCATGAAAATGATGTTTTATTTCTCTGGTTCACTGCTTTGTTCTCCCCAATGCTGCTCCCTCTCTTCATTCACTCTCTGGTCTGTTTACAAACTGCAACCAACAAATCCTGCATACTACACCTTAAGTTGACGGTGCAAAAGGACTTTGCAAAGAAAGTTAAATTTTTGTTCTGTTGATGCGTGTTTCGTGCTGGGTTTTGTCTACACCTTCTCAGATATCCATCAGATCCCAGCAAGTCAGAAAGAACAATCACGCAGTGTGTGTGTGTGTGTGTGTGTGTGTGTGTGTGTGTTTGTTTCTGTTTTAGGTTAAACCAATTGTGCTGCACTAAAGAGATAAAAGCATATGGCTCAGGGCCCTGTCCTTTTACAAAGAGTCAATCCATTCTGTCCACATTAACAGACAATACAAGATATCTCTTCCTATAGGCCTTTGTCCAGGCATATCAAGGACTTGGCTGTTATGGGAATAAGTCTAAAAATAGCCTTTTGGACTCCAAGCAGTCAAAGAGCAGCAGAAAGACACAAAGCAGACATGTTAGTAGAGAACCTCGGGCTCCAGGGGACGCTGGGTCCCAGATCAATTTATGGGTCCTTCTGAACCTACACAAAACAACCTCACACCCCCTCCCTTTTGTGGGAACAACTGGAGGTCTGGTTATTACTGATTACAATTGTTACTCTTGCAGAGCTGAATTCACTCTGCACACTGTAGACTGACAAATCTGGCTAAACTTTCTGTCAGAGAGTGAATCAGCCAAAGAGCAGAGTTTGAGAGACTAAATGTGACCCAATCAGATAATGTGATAAGAAAGACAGGCTGGTGCATTATCTTCCTTTATAAGCAGTAATAATTTTTGATGGTTTTGTTATACTTATTTTTTTTATTGTGAAACTTTGTTGTCTCGTTCTCGTTTTCTCACAATGCAGGCATCTCATTACGAGGAGATGATAAATTGGTTTTCTCACGACCTATTGTTGATCTTTGGTGAGATCACAGATTGTGATAAACAAGTGACATGAAAAGTTGATCATTCAACACGCAGCTAGCAGACTGCCAGTGCCAAGTCTCGTTTCAGCCTAATATCTGTGACCTCAGCAGTCTTGTGTGGAACCATTGTTCCACGGGCTTTTCAACTCTACTAATCTCAAGATCCTGACTTAATTATCTTGTTATCTCAAGCTGCAATATTAATGGTTTTTCAAGGTCACAGCTTCAGTCTAATTGCTGTTACCTTCATGAAAGGCAGACCTGATAGTGGAGTCACACTATGTACACATTAAAGTGGAAATGACAGACAGTCAGATGGAACGATCACAACAGCATAATCACAAATCAGATTTTACATTACTCGACATTTGATACTAAGATTCCACCCACGATTGGTCAATAATTAAGTTATGATCTCAAGATTTATTTATTTTTTATTACATTAACCTGTCCATGGCATGGTGAGATGCAGTTTTGTATTGACTACAAGGGTAGGAAGGCATATTGTGTCATTAATGTGCAAATAAAAGTGGAGGTTGAGAAAACCACAAGCCGAGAAAGACAATGCATGTTTTGAAACATTGCAAATAAAGCCTGAGGACTTACAGTATATTCAACACCTTTCTGTGTTTCTACTTTGCTGTCCTACAGAATATTAAAAGAAAAGCACCAGAGAGCATTGTTTTGTTTGTGAGTGCAGGGTCTACTTTGTCTGAAAAGACAGCAATTTTCCTAAACTAACATTAGTTTGCTGCATGCTGTTATAACTAATCATCTGATCAATATTCAGGTATCCTATAAATAGAGATCATTTGAAGGGCCAGGGGCAAACTCCCAAATAATCAGCACACAGAACAAAGTGGGGGTCATTGAATACATTTAAAAACACATTTTTTAAATGCTGTGTACACTTCTCTGAGAGGTCTCACATATGTCATCATTCCCACTACCGTCTTGTACCTGCTGCAGACTATTACCTTAGTTTGAAGTGGTATGTTCATGTTTGCCGGTTGTATTCAAATTAGAATAACAACCTCAGTCTTGTAGTAAAAACCCAACAGGCAGACTGCTGCGCTTTCTCAGTACGTCAGCCTCCAACACACTTCGTCAGTCTACAGTAAAGCTGTTGACTTGAGCCATCTGTGTGGGTCAGCTATTGGGACCATCATGCTCTTTGTTCCTCTCACATCAAGACAGTGATGTCACATCACCTTTATTAGTCTGGAAACAGACTAATAAAGGTCCTTTAAAGGATAAAGGGTCCTTGAATTAGTTAATACTCTTGTGGAATTTCCCCTCAGGCTGATGTTGCTCTCACTATGAAAACATAAGTCTGAGGTCACTGAACTGTCCCAGGGTACGAATCTAGTCATTTATGAACAAATGACTGTGACAAGACAGAAGGCAGCCTGTCACAACAGTAGTTAGCCCTGAGTGAACGATTAAGTAGCATAAAAGTGCTGTGAAATAACTGGAGTGTGGGGATTTAACCAAGAATGAATGTCCCTTAATGCAAAGCACTTAAATTTAGCATTTTTTCTAAGTGGTAGGTGTTATTTGGTGAGAACAGCGTTTACATTTTTACCACCCCAAAGAAAACCAGCAGAAAAGATATCAACCTTTTCATTCAGCCAAAATCTCCATCAATCCTAATCAAAGTGGCACACTAGATCGTGAATGCATTGTATTTTCACACTAGTCACACAATTATCCTGTTGTCTCCTTCCACCCTGCTTCTCCTCTCATTAGCTGAAGAGATGGGCTTAGTTTAGGGTAACGAGTTGTTCGTTTTGTGTGTTTGTGTGCCTGTTTACATGCGTGTGTTATTCCCTCGAGCTTCAGCCTGTTGGCTAGTTGTAGGGCTGTGTCTTTAAAAGCAGCTCATTAGTGCATCCACTTGGACTCCAGACTGCTCTTTCTTCTACAGCTGGTTCTGGGCACATTAGGCCAATGATGCACTCTCCCTCTAATGGAGCAGAACGAGAGGGCCAGCACTGAGCAGCTCCTGTTTGCTATTAATTATCCTTCCCCAGCCAACTTAACTTAAGCATGCAGAAGCTGTACGTTTTTTTTGTTTTTTAACATTCACATCAGTGGCAACGCACCCCTCTGATCATCAGAATACGCTGACTGCTGGCCTTTTTTTATGATGCGCTCTTTTTAACTAGTTCTCTGTGTTGGCAAAATGTGGCGCTTTCTTCTTCAGTCCGCCATGTGAGGGCCCATGGGGTCTGTAAAAAGGCTATTGACTGTTAAATGTAGCAGGTTTGGGACTTTGGGACAAGTCCAGTTATCTGCAAAGGTTTTTTTTCTAAATATAATGTACTCTACAGAGCTTTTGTATGGGACCGGGAACTGTAATAAACATTCTGCTGTAATAATTTTAGATTAGTAGTTAGTTTCACATCAAACACATAGCCAAAACTGTCTGCTACCACCAACATGTTGCTAAAATTCAATCTGCTGTATATAAACAGCTGTGAGAAACATAATACATACATTTCTGTTTCTGAAATATGATTGCAAACCTGAGCTCATACAAAATATTGCTGACAAAATCTCCTGACCATTCACCTCCCACATTGGCTCCTCTAGTTCCTGCCAGATGTAACCAGAGGTATAGGTGCTTCTCCCTGATGAAGCATCACATGAACTGTTTCCTATTCATCAGTTCCCTCTGATTGCAGGAGCCTGACCATTGGCATGACCTAGCAATTAAAAATAAAACTGCTGGAAGTTTTTCCTCAAATGGTTGTTTCCAACTCCACTGTTGTACAGGTGCTTCTCCAACTTCTTTATATCGCAGAATACAAGTGTAGCTGTGTAGCATCACCATCCTTTGTGTCTTGCTTGTGTTGTTACAGAAGTAGTTTGTGGTGTTTTGTGGTCTTTTATGTTATTCCCATGATGATTAAATCGATGCTGACTATGTTTCTGGCATTCATGCTCTCCATCAGTTCTTTCTACAGTGATTCTCTGTATTTTGTTTATGTTTCATTTTGCCATTATAATGTAATCTTTGCACACCCTCAACTTGAATTACATGTCTGACCTTCTAGCTCAGTGGCTTCTTCCTATTTTTCTGTGGCTCAGCAAAGTGCAGCAACGGCTATGGTTGAAATCAGAGGGCAAACAAAACGTACCCACACGTTTCATTCAGGTTTAAGTTATTTTTACTCTTAAAACTGAAAGCTTCATTTGAGACTGTTTGATAAAACAAGCTAATTGCTTTAGCAGAAAGCTGGTTACTTTGTGGGGAAAAAGCAAACCAACATCTGATTGAATAGAGCTTGTGAGATTGGATTGGAACAGAGCGGATATATGATTCTGATAGTGGAGAGCATTACCCATAGAGTCCAGTACAGCGCGAAGCATGTGCGTGGAAGAAATTTAATGACCTGCTCTCTCTTTGAAAGAGAAAATAAAGAAGACAGCACTTTTGAAAGCTGGATGTACTGCGTGTGTTCTTCAGTCAGACAACAGACTTGCACTCAGTGTTATTCTTGGATATGCGAGGAAAGACACAAAGATTCATTTTTCATGGAGCTATTTGATTTACACATTTGGCTTTCAAGGATTCTCAGTGGCATGTGAAAACCCGGAGTGTATGTCAGCGACTGAAAGCTCAGCATGAATAAGTCAACAGTGTCAAAGTTTTTATTTATTCATTTATGAATCTCTCCTCATTGATGCTCCTCAGCTGCGTCTCTCGGTGGCACTGCAACACACTGTGCTTTTGTCTAAGTGCATGCAAATTATAAAGCAGGTGTGCAGTGTTTTATAAATGTGTGTATTTGATTCCATAGTATTTAACTTTTCTTACGGTATATTTATTTGCCTACTTCCAACCAGGCACCACATAACCTTATCCCAACTCTCCTTTTCTCCCATTAGACTATTGTATCAATTTATAATTACTTTATTAATTATTTTATAATTACTCCCTATAGCATGAAATGACTGAAACCAACACTCTTTAAACAATCTAAATAGGTTCTCAGTGTGCTGGGTTACTCATGGTTGACGCTGCTTTTTGGCCAGTGTTCTACCCTTAATATTTCTCTCGCTGTTGTTTATCCAATTTTTTTTTTGGTGTGATTCATATTCTCACCTCCCACTCGAGCAGTTTCACTCTCAGGAGGTAAAATGCTTATAATAGGAAATAACTGGTGTGTTGAATGGGTACTAGATTATGCCAGGCATCTGTGGTGGCAATATACTTTAGTTTGCAAGGTCAGCACTGCTGCAAAGCAATATACTTGATCCAAACAAAGAGTTAGAATCCAGCATATAACCTGTATCATACTTACCCATGGCAGCCTGTAGAGGTGCGAGCTGACAGCTAATGTATGTGAATGGAGCAGATGAAAAATAAAATGACAGTTAAGTCAGTGGCTCATCTGTGAAAATAGTCATCTTCCTATTCTTTTTTATATGGCTTCTGTCAAGTCTGAGAAACATTTCCTGACTGCCAAGGAGCTTTTTGTGCCAACAGTGAAAACAGGGCCCATTTTAGAGCTCATCAGTTCTTAAAGAAAAACAAGCAAAGCAACCCATTTCCTGCCCACGACCAGCTGTTAAACCAGCCACCATTCAGTGTCAGTTTTTCGGCATCTTTAAACGATGATTTTCGCATCCATTGTCCAAAGAACCAATGTTCTTCAGACCACTTGTGCATACAAAAATAGGAAGAATGCAGGAAACCATTTGTCCATGCAAAATCAATTTATGTAATAATTAAATGATATTTGGAAAACAATAGAGCTGGTTAATTGATGGACAGAAAATATATGATAATAAACCGAGAGTATATAGGGTTTCACAGGTGGCCAAATATAACAAGAAGGCTGAATAAATCACCCTGGGCTGTGAGGAAGTATAATGGGAATTTTTGACTATTTTCTGACATTTTGTGCACTGAAGGTTTAATCAATCCATCAAGATAATAATCACCAGATAATTGATAATAAAAATACACGTTAGTTGAAGCCCCAGAAATAAAGCTTGTGTCCACTGTCAAAGGATGATGATTATTATGATTATGCTGAAGATGATGTTGGCACACTTCCAAGCAAACTCTGTTAAGTGTGAACGAAATCTGATCAACTCTGACTTTAACATACAAGTGAAGTTTTTAAAATAGAAGTATAAATACTGTCAGTAATGTGGAAAGATTGTGAGGGGATTTTCGGCTCGTTTTGGTTTGACAGTTCATGTGACAGTCGCTCCTGGTCTAAAAGAGCTCACATTATAAAACTGGGCAGTTCTTTCCAACACACAAGCTCACACAACCTGCTGCATGATGTATCGCTTATCCTCTCCTTTTCTGATAAAACAGTCACACGTAGATGCAGCCTTGATTCACATTTATTAAAGATCCCCTCCACACATGTATTAAGACAAATTGTCTGCTTGGAACAATAATGTGTGTCTGACATGTTTTTGAAGCAAAAAAAGTATAATTTTCACATTTAAACCTTTAAAATGGCACCTACCCCGCTACCTCATTAAAATTCCAGAATCTGTGGACATGCAAATTTTGTTCATTTCTAAAGTTTTCCCGCTGAAACAACAGGTTCCTCCTTCACTGCAGAGTCCATTCTCAATGTATGTACACTAGAGGCTTCAAGTTTCCACATCACACTTGTGTATGCTGAATATTGGACCAGGATTGGCTTCCAAACTATTTGTGATGTCACAAATCATGCTCTTAAAAGAGATGTTCATCAATGAATGCAAAAACGTGATTGGCTACCCTTGGCGTGGCGCGCTGCTCGGAATTGCCACGAAGCGCTCCGCTCAAAGTTCAAATTATTTCAGCTTTGACCCTGGGCGTGACTGAGTTTTTCAAAGAGCAAGCAATTAGATGTGTGTGGCGTAAACATTGACTGTATATAAAGATGGACGACATGAGAGCTCCTCAAAAGTGAAGCCAAAACATCTCGATCGCCCCCTGGTGGTGGGCTGCAGTATAGGTCATAAACTCCTTCCCCTCAATAATATCAAGCAGGACATGGGCCAAACTAAAAACTCAAAGTAAGTCTCAAATAAATTTTTCCCAAAGATGGATTCTGCCGTTTTAGGTAGTTCTTATCCCGCTGATGTACACCGATCAGCCACAACATTAAAACCACTGACAGATGAAGTGAATGACATTGATCATGATGTGTTCATTTCTCTGATCAGTTTGGTTTTAGTTATTTGATGCTTAAAAACACACTTTCTAGGCTGCCAATATCACAACGGGATGCATTCTATCTGAAAAAGAACAAGAGAAAATTCCCCCCAAAACTTCACCATGTGATAAAACAAGATTAAGAGTCTACAGCCACGCTAGCAGCTCTGTGAGGCTTTCCAGTGATGCTTTGAACTAAATGCTAACATCAGCATGCTAACACCCGCACAGTGACGATTTTAACTTCTAATGTTTAGCTGGTATGTTCATCATTATAGTTTAGCAAATGGTAACATGAAAAATTCTTCCTGTATTTGCTAATTATAGCACTAAATACAAAGTACAGCTGAGGCTGATGGGAATGTAATTAGTTTAACCAGAGGATCATGAATGTTTGTACTAAATTTTATGCCAATCCATCCAATGTCGAGACGTTTTACACTCTTCAAATTTTGACCTCATGGCGGCATCTTTCTAAGTCATCAAAAAAAAAGAAAAAAAGAAATGACGTGCTAATCAATCAATCCGATAGCTGTCAAACCTCTTCACTACTAGAGGAAGTGAATGTCTGTATGTCATTTGTTGAGATATTTCACTCTGGACCAAAAAGGTGCAAGGAATGGGTCTTTTGTGTTTGTGAATCAGGAAAAATTCTGAAATGTTGAAATACTGTTTGTGTTGAGAGTTTAATGTCATCAACCTCAATTCTTAAATGACAAATCTCCTCACTGTGTCTCCTGGTGTTGAATCTTATTGACGATCATTGTGGCGCGAATGACTGGAGGGAGGTGAAATGAATTGGATTCATTTGGCTTCTCCCAGAGGCACCGAGTGATGAAGTAACACACGACGAAATAAATAAACATTAGGCCTTTATGTTTTTTTTCCACTGTATCTCATGCTACATAGACGATGTGGCTGCTGCTCCCATGATGGAGACGTTATTCAGGATCATAAAGTGTAAAGTGATTGATCAATACAAGGACTTAAAATCTTGGTTAACTGAAATAGATAATAACAGTAAAATGGTTGACAGGGAGCTAGCCTTTTTTTTTTATAATTGATTCTTAGAACATGCGTAAAGTATGAATACAGCCTGTAATCGTCCCACATGCTCTGCTCATGTTTGCTTTGCCTTCTTGTTTAATCTCAGTAGCTAAATGTATTTTTAGTCCCACAAAGTGTTCTCACCAAAAAAAAAAAAAAAAGCAAAATTTGTTTTAGTGATTGGCCTGCTCTTGATATTGACTTCTCTAATACGATTTCGCCTCAGAGGGGCGGCAGGAAGCAGAGCTGGGCTGCCTCTTCTTTCAGACATGTGCTCTTGACATTAGCAGGTCTCCTCGGTGGAGGAGGGAGCTCATTTCTGCACGCACCCCAAACCACAGGATTGATATTATGCACAGGAGGTTCACAAAGAAGTGTTGATACAGTAAACGGCGAGCCAGATTTTACCCCACAGTTCACAGTAGGGTGATTTCTGTGGCGGATTTATATTCGGGGGTGGTCATGCATCTTCCTCCTAATAAACAACAGCCCCTGTTAATTAAAATCCAACGATCAGACTCCAGAAGTGAGAGATTGAAATTGAGCGATTGCCCCACATACCAGCCCCATCCCACATCCTGCTGCCTGGATAGCCTGGAGACTCAATCCAGCCCCGGCTAGGCTATTTCCACACCATCGATTCTGTCATCTATACACATGATGGATATCCACCTAACAAGCATGTTTAGATTCTGATCCAGTGCCCCGGGTTCCTCTGAATCCTCTGAAACAAAATGTTTCCTCCAGTATCTAAATCATACGTAAAAGGTAAATAAATGAGAGAATTAAAGCCTCTATTGATGTAGAGTTCATCGGATCGTACACAGTTCCTCTGTGTCGAGGTTGGAGTCAACTTGGCCTCACATGGGTGTAACTCAGTAGGTGGACCTCTCTGAAGAGCACACCATCCATCTTGGATGGTCAAATTGGCGTGTTTGCAGCGCGACATTGCTGAGGTGTGGACTCCAGTCACATATTTGATGACTTTAGACTCGACTTGACCCGTGACGTCACTTGGATGTGAGCCTTTTGACTTGAAAATGTTTGATAGCCTCCATTGAATCCAAAGATTAAAAGGTATGCCACAAATCAGTTATCGCCATGGGTCCAAAATTGAACCTTAAACTCAGAAATCTATACTCAAATGACCATGAAGGTCATTTAAAACAGGAAAGTTTCTGCTTTTTTTACATTTGATGAACAGCGCGTTATGACTTGTTTAGGACTCGAAACTCAAAGTTTTGGACTTTGGACTTGTCCGTCTTAACTTTGGACTTGAGCGCAAAGACTTGAAACACTGACTTAGTCCCACCTCTGCGACATTGCGTGTGTGATTTGATGCTCTTTGTTCATCTGACTCAAAGATAATCGTTCAATCGTGATTCCGTTGCCTTTCGTTTAAGCAGCACTGTACGGCTTGCTTTATCGCCCTCCATCGATTTGAAATCTGTTTCATTTCCACCCTTAGGGAATCTCTGCAGCCATCCTTTCTAAGTGCACGCGAGACGGAGGATTTATACCTGTCAATAAAAACCTTTGGTAAGTGCTTCCTGACCCTCTAAATCCAGCCACTTTTCTTCACAAAAGAAAGGATGGGTTTCCAGCAGGCACAAATCACGGCTGCTAAAACATGCGTTTACTTACCTCTAACGACAGCTACAACTGTAAATAATCACCCGCGGGGCTGTCAGGAGTGTGAGGTGGAGCAGTTATACCTCCTCCAAACATGATCGCTCTTCCTTACGGCCAGCAAAATAAAGGATGCTTTATCCTCTCTACCCCAGAAGCACTCACTACACATTTTACCAGCTCTGTGTCATGGAATGGGATCAAGCTCTGGGAAACGCATCTGCAGTATATAACCACAGTGTAGTCTAACTGCTCCCAAACTAACCTTTTTGGAAAAACAAGCACGGCATCTTAATAATCGTTTGCAATGATTTTGCATGAAATACAGCAGTAGATTACTTTACGAGATTACTTTTACTCCACTCCCGCATTCCCCTTAATATGATCTGAATCATTTTAATGTTGCAGCAGGAAGAATACCATTTCATCTGTGATGTGTAAGCAAATTCTTCATGATGTTCCACAGGGGCCCCCACTCATCCCTTGCCATTACCTGCCTGGCTTTTATAGGCAGTTCATCATGGACAGGTTATTGAGCTCTTGAGTACGAGTCCCTGCCTGGATGTCTAGAAGTAATTAACTCCCAGCCAAGAACCCTTTTTGGCCCCACTTCAGCTGAGATTTAAAAAAAAAAGAAAAAAGAAAAGAAAGCCCACTAGAAGGAGGCTCTAGGAGGCAGCCATTTTACATCAGATGATATGACATCAAACACTGTTGCACTTAGGAGCAGACAGGGACATGACTGGCTGGCACGCCTCCACGTGGGCACGTGCCAAGGATCGAGACCCCTGGGTGTTATTTATCTGCAGAACTGGGTTGATAGATTCTTTGTTTTTACACCCCTTGCTCACACCGCACCACTAACATTTTAGTTACACCCAAATGCTGTTGTTGTGAAGTGTTGCTGATGGTCTGTTGTTCCAGGTCGCTGTCTTATGTGACGTGTATGGGCTGTTTCTCCTTCCTGCTGCTGGGGGGCATTTACTTTGTCACTGATATGAAGGGCTGGTGGGCTGGACAGCCATTCTTATACCCAGGTACTGTTTTTCACAAATTAAAGGCACAGTAAATGCTTTTGCTATAATAAAAACTTCAGATACATAATTGACACTTGAGTGCACACTTTGGAAATGGTGCTGCAATTATTTGCAGAATTGCAGTTCATTTCTTAAAGCGACAATAATTAATATTTTTAATTACATAATTTACAAGTAATTACATTACTTGTACTTGTAGTACTTGTAGTAATGAGCTCACAAATTATTATCACACAATGCTGCAGTTCCAATCTCTATTAAGCATTTTAATGTTTTTCACCTCATTGTTCCCAACTGTAACTTCTATTGTTGTGGTCAAGTCTTAACCCTCTCATCAGTGTTATTACCATAATAATAAATTCAGTATAACTACTCTAAAAATCCAAAGTGATGTTAGGAATTAGATGGTGAACGCACTGGAGCATTTAGCAGCTAAAGAGCCAGATATTTCCCTCTGGAATCAGTGGAAATAGCGACACAACTCCAAATGAATGCTAACGTTGCACCATATCTGCAGGATGCGTAAATAGGCAATTGTTTGCTAATGAGTTTGCCATTAATGATGATCAGATACCCAAAAATATCAGCTAACATGGGTTTAAAGGAAAGGATAACTTTGCATTTGAGTTGTTTATGAAACAGGAATTCTGATATATCGAGGCAAGCAAGTGCCAAACTGGTTTGTCTCAGAGTCCGGCCAAAGTTAAATACTGTAATTAACCCCCATGGATTAGCTATTGTAGCTAACTGCATAGGGATCTACTTGTGGTACAGCTAGCTGCCTATTCGTCTGCAGTAATACCAAACATTTAGTGCCTATAATGTTGTATATTGCACGATTCAGCTTGAGAAGGGGTTACTGCCCTCTATCTTCCAGTTATTGGTTTACTCTTGGTCGGAGTCTGAGACAAGAGTTTGACATGATTAATGAAAAGTTGGAGGGTTTTTTTTTGAAGGTTTTGAAAATCTCTACAGCGGAGGTGGCGAGTGCAAAGTAGCATGACCGATGAAGAATAAGGGCTGAAAACAGAAGAGTCCTTTTCAATAATAACTTCTGATAGTCTCCTTCTCCTCCTTAGGGATGAACTCCATCTTTGTATATGTTGGCCACTCTCTCCTGGGTTTCTACTTTCCATTCAGCTGGGAGATGCGCTTCCAGGAGACCCACTGGGAGTGGCTCTTCCAAAGCCTGTGGGGAACAGCGCTGTGGGTGCTCATCGCTTACCTGCTGTACAGGAAGAAATTCTTCCTCAAAATATAAACCAGCATGATCATCGATCTGTTTTTATTCTGTACATGCTGTATATATAGATTATTATAACATCTGGCAAACTCTTCTTGGCTTGTTTAGTTTACTTTTCAGTGATTTCCAACTTTATCATGTTCATCTGAATGAATTCTACTGGTGCTAATATGAAAATATGAAACCCCATTAAACCACCGTCCAGTCCCTAAAGACGATGTCTGGTCCACCGTCAGTGTGGGCAGCTGAGTATTTATTTGATTCCACTAGTTTTGTGTGCTGAATAGACTGATTAAATCACATATACCGAGTTGGTACTTAACAAATTAGGCTGAGTGATTCCACGACACACCAGGCCAACCATTATGAGTCCGTTGCCATGGCCGTTCCTCCTCCTTCTGTGCACGTGTCGGTACCATCTGCTGTCCGGGTGACAGCACTTTAATAGGGGTCAAGATGCACGGCTCACAAAGGAGTGTCATTAATGGGACAGACACCTCTTGCACTAATTGTATTAGAAAATCAGGGAAATTACACAAATCCAATTCATCAGAGAACAACTCGAGACCCCTCGAACAGCCTGAGCGTGTTTTACATTCTAGATATTTAACGCACAACGCTATACTTACCTACTGTAACAGGGTTTATTTTTACCCTTGGATAATAATATATTTTTGCCCATGTTGACAATCAGGTGGAGCGATTCATAGATATTTTCCTAGGATGTACACATGACAGTGCTGAACACACTCCCTCGGCATCAGGTCAGGTGGTGTGTAGATCATGAAATGACCATCTAGTTAATGAAATGAAACATGCTCTTCTTCCAGAGCGAAATCACATTACACGCTCCTCAGAAGCCCTAATAACATTGCGTAATATGGTGTGTAGTGGTTTTGGTAATTCTCTTATGAACAGAGGTTGTTGTTTGAATCCCTTCAGGTGCATCCTGCCTTCTTGAGCTTCCCCCAAACTACAAGTGCCAGCAATGGCAACGCATTGCTGCATCTTCATGGGGTGAAAATTAAAATCAATACACGCTCACCACAGAGGTCTAAAGATGTCCCTTGTGTATTTGCATTGCAATGATTAAGCTTGGTATCAAAGTATTCAAAGCATTTATCTCACTGAGGGATTTACAGTAACTGCAACAGCATTAAGAGCTCAAACCCCCACCCCAAAAAAAATCACAAGCAGCTGTTGATAAAAATCAAAAGTATTCTTATATTTATAATATAAAGCCCCGAAGATACCATTGTGGTTCACAAACCATGACTACACCACCACATTTCCTTGTCTTTATTGATTCTCATTGAGCAGATGTCTCAGGATACCTATAGTCTGTCATATGGAAACTTCATCCCAGATGCAGTGCAGACTGCTCAGCTTCATATATCACATAATGATCCCCACACTCTCCCTCGACGCAGCATTTATCCTCCTACATAGTGAACATTTGAGTGCGTATTATCATTTTTCACATATGGGGACAACATGATACCGCGACGAAAGAAATTTTCTTAGGCTATACCTTTTCTTGGCCATTTTCGAGCAATTGCTTTTTTTTGAAAATATGAAAAACAGGTTTGGGTAGAAGCTTATTGTGTAGAGTTGAATGTTAAAGCTGTGTTGTGTGCCCTAGAATACCAAAAAACTGAATATAATAGGTAAGCTGGATATTATCAGGCTTTCAGCATGTATTTTCAGTATAACAGCCAGCATAATTCAAGAATTATGTCACCCCAATACACATAAACTTAAGAATTCAGCTTTTTATTATCACATTTCTCTCTTAGGTTTCCTCCTCTTTATAGTTTCTTCTGGTATTTACATTTTCTAACTTCTTGCTTCTGTCATGAACTCAAGGCACACACCTTTGTTTTAGCCAAGTTGACACAAATGAGACAAACTGAGGGAACCAAAGACAGCAGGTATAACAACAGCGGTGATATTATGTTTTCTTCCACTTGGTGAAAAGCCCCGCCGTCCTTTCCTGCAGCCCAGCGAGCTCCAGTGTTTTTGCTCCATGCAGAGACATTGATTGGAGAGCGATTGCTGTGTGAGTGACTGGTGTCCTGCCCCGAGGCTGCAGCAATGCATCACTCCACACTATCCAGTCACAAGGGAGATCCCTCAGAGTAACACAGCCTTCAGCCTCGGACACACACTCCAGACCTGAGAGGGGGGAAAGGTCCCACAGAGTTTGACCAGAGTCGCACAGCTGGTTTTACACTAGTTGGCTATTGACTAGACATTGCAGGTGTTTGCTCTAGTGAAGTGTTATTAATAAATACACATGGTGATCAGGGCTGCAGCTCATTATTTAGCCATAAACTCCTTCTTCCTCCTGGCAGGAGTTGATTTGATGCTGGGCCCTGTCAAAAAGAGTTGAGAATCAGAATGTGTGTGTATAATAAGACTTTTTTTAACATCCAAAGAGTGTTGAGCGCTAGGAGACTTTCGATCTGACTCATGGTAGCAGAAGACTTCCCCGTTTCCAATGAACTGAAGTAACCTTGAGTGCACTAAAAAGTGAACTGGAGCAAACCTAAGTGAGTTGGAAATGTTTTC
>JBBPCS010000573.1:1523646-1582922 GCA_037974645.1 Hollardia meadi | reverse complement strand
GTCTGTCTGTCTGTCTGTCTGTCTGTCTGTCTGTCTGTCTGTCTGTCTATCTATCTATCTATCTATCTATCTATCTGGCGGATCTAAATAAAATCTTTTTTATTTATGAAGCAGAAATGTAACACTAGTGTAACAAGTGACTGCTCCAGTGAGTACGTAAAATGACAGCATTACAGTAAAAAGCAATCCATCCCAGCACTGGATGGGGTATATGGTTCGGGGATCATGTGGTGTAATGTGGCTGAAGAAGTCCGCAGGCTTTCTGTCATTGTTGTTTCACATGTGTTGCGTGAACTGAGCTCATCTGCTCGAGCCAAACTGCACCGCCACAGGGCCCTGCGGCGTGTGCCATGCCAAATGACCCCCATCACATTACCACCCATGATGCCTCGCTACCCGGGGAGAGGAGAAAAGATTCATTACACCGAACAAATAGTCCCGCCGTAGAAAGATCTTTGTTGAAGGGTAACAGCTGAGAAACAGCACGACTCTCAACTTCAGATCGTTTACATCTTAAATCAACGCTTACCAAAAATATAACATTGCTAAAGGGCATGGAGGGACACAAAAACAAAAGTTAAACTACATTTGCATTTTGCAGCAATGGTCAGGTAGGGACAAGTCAGGTATGAGAGGCTTAAAGTCTCATATGGAGCGAATTATGGACAGTGAAATCACAGACAGATGTAGATGGATCGTCCAGATGGAACTATGAATAAAGATATAAACAACCAATCCCAATTTGAATGCCTTAAAAATGGTATGTATTTTGTGTCTTGTTTTTTGGGCCAATGGAAAAGTACAGTATGTGTTAAGTCAAGGTTTAGTTGTCTGGGGTGCCTGGCAAACGTCTTAAGGAGTGATTTATATTTCAGTTACAGGCTGGGGGCAGACCAGTGGACCAGTTGAAGGGTGAGAGATGGAGAGGAGCTCTGGGAAAAGGGGTCAAAGGTGGAGGAAAAGCTGAAATACTTAGAATAATAATTATGGTCAGAGCAGCACTACTGTAAGCAGCTGGAAGGAGAGCACTGAAATGCTGCAGGAGATCCGAACAGTCTTTATAGAGTAACACTGAGAAATATAGGGAAAACAACAAGCAAAAAGTGAATATCTAGTCCAGAACTAGGGAAAAAAATCAATAATCTGAAGCATAAACAGAAAATGTCAAGAGGAAAATATTTAGCAATGAATGCAGAGAGAGAAAAAAAGAGCAATACTTGTTTGCAGTCTTGGTGTTGTGGCTTCCCATCACTCTTTGTTCCCAGTTTCTTACAGATGGAGGGCAGAGTCAGATTACAAGGGCTGTCATCCCAGCGGCCCTCCTGCACATGCAGGCAAGACACAAACAGAAAGAGAGAACACAGCTGTTCAGTATATACAAACGGAGGCGATTCTCTGGCAGTGAGAGTCCATTACTTTGAGGTGATTAAGGTTCCAGACTTTGGGGGTCAGCGTTTAAGTGCAGGCAGGGGGTCACTCACAGCTCCCCAGATGGAGACGCAATCTTCTGGAGTGTTGCGGAAGTTGTTGGGTTCAAACGGGTGCCAGTAGGTGAAGATTACGGGCGTGTGGTCAGTCCATTGGAAGTCCATTTGCATGTCAGTGTCATGGAGCCCTATCCAGAGCTGGTCAACGTCTGACGGGAGACACAGACAGACTATCGGCTTAGAAATACAACTAAGGAACACAGAAATAAAGTTAAAAATAGGATTATGGTTCCAACTATGACTTTAATACAAAACTGTCAAACTTTTCCATGAGGTTCAATAACTGCATTGGAGCAATTCCATGACCTAAAAAAATTTGACTCCTCATTTTCATGTGCTGTTTTTCAGCTCAGTGAAAAAGATGAACTGACTGGTTTCCACTACATTTGCGCTTGCTCTGGAGATGTGGGCAGAAAATGTAGGAAAACAGCTGAATAATACCATTGAATGGAGTTTTGTATTTTGGCTTTTTTAAATTCTACTTGTTTTTCACATTGCATGGCTGAAACATCAGTGCATTTGGCTCCCCTGTGCTTAAAATAGAAACCGAAGAATAGAATCTGAAGAGCGTTGAGTGTGTGAACTCTTTGTGAACCCACTGCACCTCAACATTAGTTGCTGTAAGCTCCCTCCTGTTCTGCAGTGTCGTCCTTGTTTTTTTCTTCTTCTACATTTATACAGAACGATATAGAATATCTATAACACAGCATATCTTTCCAAATGTTTATGATATCCCTTAAAGCCAAATACTAGTGGGCACCCTGTGGTAAAGACACTGACCTCTGATTTGACAGAATTTGATTTTATTTCTGGCTCCCATCAACGATGCAGTTCAGAGGAAAAAGCATAGTACAATACAAAACGGACAGGTCACCTCTCTTCAGGTTGCGGATGATGAACTCTAGTTCAGGTAGGGTGTGGATGCTGACCAGGTTAGCCTCCATCTTCTGACAGGTTTTCTGAGCTGTATCCCAGTCGATCTTCTCTGAAGTCAGCTTGTAGCAGCTAGCCTGGAAGGCCTGCCAGCCCACATCACACTCATATTTCTCATCATCTGCCCACGAGTCTGTGGGATCGCAAAGGCAAAACCCATCAAATTTTAGATTTTGGCACTGTGGAACAACTGCTGTAAGCGCTATATTTCAGTTTAATAGACTGATTCAAATGCCTATACACTGACCAGTAGTGAAGGGGTCCAGGGTGGCATTGGGCCTCTTCTTACAGACATACGGCAGAGCAACAGAACAATCACGGTTTTGCCAACGACCCGATGACTCAGTTCTGATCACAGCACAGTTCTCCTCCTCAGCATGGCTTGGTTGGTCTGAAGGATGAGATGAAGAAAAAAACAAAAAAAGCTTCAGAAAGTCACTAATGCCAAGGTGCCCAAATACTCCAGTGGTCAACATTAAAAGACTGTGGCTGCACTGGAATGCTGCCACGTGCGTATTTGAACTCAGAGCAATGTGTTGCTAAAAATGAGCATTCAGCCTTCAGTGGGAAATAAATGTTTAAAAAAAAAAAGATCACAGATACTTCAAGCTTAAAAAACAGAAATGGTTGAGTTATTTTCACAGACTAACCTGTCTCCCAGTTGAGATATTTGAGCGGTGAGGAGTCGGCCCACTGCCAGCCTCCATGGATGTCCAGGTCATTGAGGCCAATCCACAAAGCAGCACTGTAACCTGTCAGTAAACCTAAAACGGCAAATGTCATAAAATAAGACAAGAGCAAAACCCCTCTGCTTTCACTGTGTGTACAATAAAGGAAAACACTCAACAGTGTGCTGCTCTCTCCAGTTAGCCATGATTTTAACTGTTTAAATTGTTATGTAAGAAGAGCATAAGTGTGGCCTTTGGCAACGGGGAAATGATATCCCAAAAATCAATTCTGCCAGCAAATACGAGTAAAAACTATGCTACACCGCAAATTGAATTGCCGTAACTCGCCAAGGCCTGTTTATATTTGAGTTTTTCATGTTGGTCTCTGACAAACTAAGAAACAAAGGCTTGACAGACTTGATAACACAGCCTCCTTGTGGAAGGTAACATGCTAAACACTTGTTAAGAAATTTGGAAAAGGTGCAATTGCACCAGGTAGAAATAAAACACATAAAATCCAAAAATTTCAAATGATCTTAGACTTTATCTTTAGTTTTTTGTATGCAGGGATGGAAATCAGTGGATAAAAGTCTGCCTGCTCAGTGTTGATTCATTTGTGCTCGATGCAAATTTCTAATGTTTTATTTGTTGACGAAACAAACTGCTATTTTCAATGAAGTAGCTTTGAGTCTACCCTGAATGATAGTGTATTATTTCACGTACCGGTCCTGTACGTGAAATCGAGCGTTGCGTTAGTTCTGGCAGGCCACGGAAGTCAAGCTCAGCTCACAATCTCAGCTAAATCAGCTGATCTCGAAGCAAGCCCCCTGATGGCTCAGCTGATTCTCTTCTATGCATTCAATTGGCAAATCTCATCCAGGGCACCCTATATAAGCTGCTTTGACGTGCCTACTCTTCCTGCTTCCTCTGCAAGCCGCTTTGCAACCCACCTCCACCCCAGCTCCTACTTTTTATGATGTCATTTCTGTTGTCATTGATGCCTGCTCTGTTCTGTACCCGGGAGGTATTTGCTGCTTAGGGCAGGGAGCTTCCAGAAATGAGCCATAGTGCCAAATGTAACTTAATGCAAAGGGGAATCTAAGTTTCTTTGACTCTAGTGGTCCTGACTGAAATGAGTTGAGGCCTTTTGGGCTTTACTGCTGTGTTACAGAGGTTGATAGTATCAATGCATATGTCAAATAATACCTAAACATGAGTGGAGCACGCAAATGTGCATGTGTGCTTGTGTGACTTTACCATTGATGTACGTCTGCTCATGCAGCTTGGTGATGCTTAGCAGGTCTGCCCCCTGCTGCTGACAACTGGTCCGAGCCTCGCTCCATGACAGCGTAGCCTGGAGGTTAAACTGGTAACAGCTGTCTGTCAATGGGTCAGTATCCCAGAATGTCTCACAGCCACTGCCTGACGGTGAGGGAAGGGGATACAGAGTCCGTTAGATCAGGGTTGAAAGCAGGAGGAAATAACGGTAAAGTGAACAGTTGAGTGAGAGGACATTGTGATGAAAGCTGATCTGAGAGATTTAAGAATGCAAAGCGATAACTCACTCTTTACAGGACAGAAGCCCCAACGTTCATCCTTGCCGTAGTCGTAGGTAGTAGCACACCAGAGGTGACCGTCCTCGCGCCCGATATTAGTGCAGTTGTGGAACCACTGGCCATCATACAGGAAGGGCAGATAGCAGGGGCGACCATGAGAGTTCCCCTGGATTGTGTATATCTCTGGGGAGCAAAGAGAGGAGAGACTTCAAAACCGTGCATGATGCAGGAGAGACAGGCCATGTTTGTGTTGTCTAAAATTATGGCTGTGAACTGTGCTGAACTGAAATACCTTGTATGTTTTCTCAGTGACTTGCACAATCAAACAGATGGTCAAAACAGAGGGTGATGTTACAGTCAAAACAGTTAAGTCAAATACTGGTCAGCAGAAGTGAGAGTAAAAAAAATCAAAATTGGCAGGTTATTAGGAAAACGAAGTATCTTTTGTCATGAACTTTATATAAAAATAGAAACAACAGCTATGAATTTAGAAAAAATTTCAATGCAGGATCTTTAAGATATTACATGCCATTCTTTCAGCTATTACTATGATAACTGATAATCTATATCTGACTTCTGCAGTTTGAAAAACTACCTCAAGGTTACTGTTTTAGTCCCTACATTCCACCAGAATAGTATGGAGGGAAGAAAGGGGCCACAGAAAGAGAGGGAGAAAGGCTGGATCTGTAGTGTTACCAAAACAAGTGAAGCCAATGGAAAGTAGGGCAGACATGTTAAACGGGAGAGGAAAGATTTCTGCAGCTCCCGCCCTGACTTTCCTCTCCGCTCTACTGCTGGCTGACTGGCTGGCTGCAGTGGAGTTACTTCTCGGCTGACTAATGTTAGAGGCATTTCTCTCCAGCAGCGACAACAAACTTGTGAAGATCTGCACTTGAAAGTTAAAAATGTCAATGCACCCAATTCCCTTGCCACAAAAAAAAGTAAAAGAGATTTAAGAGAGGAAGGGTAAAGACAGTAAATGGAGATTTTCTGGTCTTATGTTTATAGCAGATCTGGTTTTAATTGCAGTCAAGCAGAGCCTCTAAACTGTAGACTCATATGGCTGACTGAGCCTCACATTATGGTTTGTCAATGAACAACTGTGACATTTGATATTGGTAAAAATGGCAATGGCAGCGGGAATGAGGCTTAGCTGTCAACCACCATGGTTAGATTTAATCTCTATCTCTATCTGTATACTGTATATAAATAGATATATACTTGTTGGCAAGGAAAACTCTGTGTTTACTGGAGTTTACAAACACCAGCAATGTCATCTTGGGCTTTCAGAAGGCCACCTGTCCTCAAATATTCCCTAAAAGCAACATTTTGCTACATCCATGTTATCAGACACAGCTGTGGCATTCACAACAGTGAGCCGTGCTGAGGCACTGCAGCAAACAGTGAAGGAGCAGCTCACTGGGTCACCGTATCACTACAGCTGGGGAGAATAAGTTGCTTTAGTCCATTTCATTGAGAACGATTTGCAGACTCCTTGAGTGGGTGCAATATTTGCAATCTCATTTCTTATTTTGGCGGGATTATACTTGTTTTTGGTATATAATTTGATCTATTTGTTGTTATTATTGCTAATTTTTTTCTTATATTTACAGTATATATAGTTTTTATCTTATTGTATTTTTTATTGGTCCTTCAATCTTTGGATTAATTAATTTGTAGTCCTATTCCTATTTACCCTTGTGCAAATTTCAATAAAAATTATACTAGAGAACAATTTACACACTTAATTAGCTAAGTATATAATTTAAAGTGTTTGCATCTTTTGTCTTTTATTATTGTCTATGTAATTGCTCAGGCTTAACGGTTTTTAAAATGAAGGTATTTGAAAGGGAAACTGGAAATGTAGTTATTTAAAACTTGATTGAAGAGATACTTTGTGTCTAAACACGGGTAAACACTGTGGCCACCACTCTGATGAATCATTGCGATGCGAATCTGTACTTGTTTGATTACAAGCATGCTTACCACGATATGTTTTAGAGCAGAGGTCCTGCACGCCACCATGCAGTGTCCATTTGAGCGTTGAAGAAGGGGGCGTTGAGGAGGAGGATGAGGAGTTCCAAAGTGAGGGTGAGGGAAGGTAGTTGTTGAGGTTGTCCAACACCTGGCCACAATTCCAGGTCCAGCGTACTTTGGGGGGCTCACGGTCACAGGTGTACACACCGAGAGGAGACCTATCCTCTCTGGAGGTGAGGTTACCAGTGGTCATGCCCAGGCACAGCGAGGAGCCAAGGTTGAACAAGCGACCCTGGGTCACCCATTTCCAGCGCTGGTTGATTTCCTCACAGGAGGCTGACAGGACGAGGGAGTGATCCCGCACCCCCAGGCACCCATGAGCGCCCTCATGGAAGAATGCAAATTCGTCGGAGTCCAGCGGCGCTGTGCAAACAGAGGGAAACAATGGCATCAGTCAATAATGCTGATGAAAACAGGATTCCATGTTAGCAGCTAATATGGCAGGAGAACAGGTCAGGGGCTGAATCAATACCTCCATTAATGGAATGCCGTGCTGGGTTAGTACTCGTTAGTTGTGGCCTCTGATGTCCCTGCATGATACACTTCCGTGTTATTAATCTTCTATCCTGTTATAACCCTAAAATCCTGTGTACACATCATATAACAGAGCTCTCAGCAGGAAATGATTGCAGAAATGTTGCGCAATAAACTGTGAAAAGTGGTTGCACATGTGTTTAATGCAAGGTGAGCAACCGTGGGCGAAGTATTTCAACGTGCACCAAGTTTGACCTGGAATGACCTCTCACCTTGTTCACTATACATGTTGTGGTGTCTTATTCTGTTGGGTTTGACTACAGAGAGAGCAGCAGTTGGTGGTTTTGGTGGATAAATATATAAGGATTTTTTCATCTGTAGGGAGACTCATACATTTGGCTCGAATAATGCTTAACTTGATGAAATGGGGATGAAATGTGTAGCTGTTTTCAGTCAGCAGACTTCTCGCTGCTGTACACTGATGCCTTTATTGGCATTACTTCAGTATAATTCTCTAAGGAACTATAGCTGCCTGCAAGGTGTTACCTGCAGAGCTTTGCAGTATTCTCATATACACTGAAACCATACAAAGTTATCAGGATAAATAAAAACGTCAGCATAAAACTAAGAGTTACTGAAAAAAGTGTTAAACTTAACACATTCATAGCAATGGCTGGATGCCAGCCTCAGTAACTGAAATTTCAGGAATAAAAACCAACACCCTTTCCCAAAAGGATATGCAGTTTTCCTTTTATACCTTTTTTTTCCTTGTTTTTTCCGTTAAGGATTTTGACATTTTGAAACCTAGAAGCCAGAATAGTACATATAACATTGTGGTTGTGTCTGTGTGAGGGTGGGAGAAAGAAAGACAAAGAAATACAAGTCGGGAGTGTAGGAGTGACTCTAAATTAAGGTCCTGTTAAAATTACTTTAAAAAAATATCCCCAAAACACACAGAAACCCTTCTCTCAGACATGAGACCCACAGCATTCCTACTCGGCGGGCTCCTGTGAGAGGCCAGGAAGTGGGGTAGGTGGGAAAAGATCACTGGGTATTTGGTTGAAAAACACAACTCTCCCATGCAGATACTTCAGTCCATTCAGTCCGCGGCAATCCCTCGTTTCCTACCTCTCAACTAAAACACTCCAAACCTCCTGTGCTGCTTTTATAGACACAATGGAGTCTCATCAAGGGCTCCATAAAAATCCCTGTAATCTGGAGAAGACGACCGACACGCCCCTCTTCTTGCACTCAGGCTTGTGGTTGAGTTTCTCAGAAGCAGCGTTAGCTCATTTGGTCGGTGGCAAACACAGTGAAAGAGCACAGTGGCAGTCTGGTTCAGCGTGGGTTTGGAAACGCTCTGTACAGTGCAATCCGATATAATCACCACCCTGCTCTTTTTATAAAGCTGTCCATCTTACAGTAACACCCAGCTGTTACGCTAGTTTACTGCCAATTCATTGTTTTAATCATGACAGATTTGAATCAGAGAAAGTGTGTTCCCTGACAGGGACATAAAAACACTTAAATCTTCTTAGGGAGGTTTAAAAAAGTAACATAAACTTAAAATTACACTGTATCCAAACACTTTTCCAAACAACAAAAAACATCTCAGTTGCTTTTGGGACAAGACTATCTTTCCATAAGGCTTGAGTACTCAGATTAACGCAACATAACCCAGAGCTGGATCAAATGTAAAAGAAATGCCAGCAAAGACCTGTTTCTGTGGAAAGTCACTGTCTGGTGTGAGTCTAATATTAAAAGGGAAGATAATCACTGGCTAATGTCAGATCTTAATCTGCTGATTATGTTCTAGATGACTTAATTAATCATTTGGACTAGAAAACACCAGCAAATAGTGAAAAACATCCATCACAATCTCCCTAAGCCCAAGTTGACTTATTTAAATGGCCCCTTTTGTCCATTTAGCAATTCAAATGTGATACCTTTTAGTTTGAAGGTCACAGAAACAAAGGATATAAAGCACATATTCACATTTGTAAAGATCGAACTGATGATTTTTTTTTTACTTGATTAATCAATTATCAAAGTAGTTTGACTAATGAAATAATCAATCAATTGACTAATTATTTCTAAAAAAAAATGTACAGAATATTTTGCATTAAGCCCCCAGGATAGTTTATATAAAACCATCTAGGTGTTGTAATTTATCTCTACTCTGGAGTTACATTGTCATGTCTACCACAACAGAAAATAAAATATTGATAAACTATATATAATCTTATCTGAGGATTGATTTTCACTTCTTGTTGCAAGTAAAAATCCTATAGGGATACTTGAATAGTGGGACTTACACAATAGAGAGTTGTCGACGAGGCGATGCATACGTGCCAATAAATCAGTCTGATGCCATTTTGTCATTTTCACAGATGGAATTTAAGCCACTTTTAAAAAATGGGCCACATCGTCAGCTCCAACAATGCCTGGGGGGAGAATTCTCACACCAGAACCAGCCCAGTAAAAATCTGCATTTATATTGTGTGTTGAATTCACTTTTAGTGTGTGAATATAAGCTCTCAATGACAATATGAGACATTCCGGGCAGAAGCTTTTGAACCGCTAGACAACTTGAAGCTGAAGCTCCAGACAGCAAGAAGCAAATTCAAAAAGAAGCTTTAATTCCTGTCTGAAGGGGACACAACCTGATGTTTGATGTGAGAAAACTCCCCGGCAATCAGAGCGAGTGCAGAATTCCAGATTAACTTTAGGCCATTGAGCCCTGTGAACGCTAAGCCACAACAGCTCTCCTGCTGTGATCTCATCCTCTTCTGTCACCCCTTTTTTTTCAACGCTGAAGACAGTTTCCTGCTGAAGAGAGAGGCTGAAACACGCGGCCAAGAACAATCAGCAACACTCGCCAAGAGAGGCAAATATTCCCAGAACCTCCACCTCCTCAGTACGGTCATCTGTTGGATCAGCTTTGAGGACTATAATTTGAAAACGTGGGCAACTAATCAATAGCGAGCCTTGGCTTGGGACATTAAGAGTTCAAAAACTTCTTGTTTTCACACTCTTTGGTGAAGTGTGAGTGTGACTCATTGATGCTGCCAGATAATTAAAAGTAAATGGACACTTTTTATGCTTCTTTTACTCTTTTACACTCTATCTAATCTAAAAATCTCGACTGGAGTTTGAGCAAAAATACTTTTCCCGTAACCTTTTCTTATTTTGACAGATGCTTGAGATTACAAAAACAGGCCCTAACTGGTCAGTGTGATAAAATGGCAACCAACAAATAGACAGGAAATTCCAGCCTGCTGTGTTTGTTTCTTTGGTGTTTTATGGTAGTCTGGCCTCTGTAGCACCGGATAGGTTTTAACTCATCTGAGAAGCATGGGAGAGGAGAGAGAGGAGCGTCCACATTTGCAGCCACGCTCAGAAACCGATCTAAAAGGAACCTCCATGAAAGAGTGCGTCACATTTAGAAACCAAAGTGAGAATACGTGTCCACTGTCGAAGCCTTACATAATTCCCACACTTGTGTTCAGTGGACTATAAGAGGGATGAAGATAATTAGATAAGAGATATATACAGCTATAGCTATAGAAGAACAACGCTCAAATTCATTTTGAGTGAGATCAAAAACAAATTTGCTCGAAATTGGCACAAGAGAACACCGCAGAGCTGTCTCCATAGACAATGAATGGGAAATTTATTTTTGAAATCCCACACCATGTTAGTCGGAAAATATATTTAATTTCCTATAAATCATCCAGTATCTGTCACACTTTTTCTTTGCTGCATCGTTTTCCACAAGTGGTCACAAGAGAACAGGACAAAACTTGTGATTTCTTATGACTTGACACAGTGCACAAAAGTTAATGACATGCAGAGCTGTTCCTGATCAAAGATATTTTCCAGTGTTAAACTGTAGCTGGGAATTGCAGAACAATTCACATAACAAATCTAAAGAGACAGCATTTCATAAAGCAAATCAACAATGCTTATTTCCCCCTCTGATCCTTCTGCCGCTCTTCCATTTGGTCCAAAAGTCATTGATAAGTGATTCCCAACTGTGGCAACAGGGGAATTTTCATGGCAGATGAGTGCAAGTCATTTTAAAATTACGAAACTAAGCCTCACTAAAAAAAATTAAAAAAAAGAGCTCCATTACTGAGGATGCATGTCGAGCAGTATATTCTTTGTGATAACAGTGTAAAGAGTGGGAGTGCAAACCCACATACGTATTTTAATCTAGCGTCAAGATAAAAAAAATTTTTTTTTAAAAGTGTAAGAAGCAGTAGGATATCCTGAATCTGGCATAATGATACCAGGAAATTCCTCGGGGTAACTTTAAACCCAGTAACAAATTGATTACATGAAAATGGCGAGAAAATGTGTAGTTAATTATTCTATTTATGGTAGATACTTGTGTTATGATGGCCAGAGATGACACTCTACTTTGTTTATTTACAATTGAAGAACTTGATATTGGCAGGATACAGTTTTAATCTCTAGTCTAAATCCTTTCTGTGCCTAAACGAGATCATGTTGCTTACAGTCCCACATCATTTCATTCACTCTCTGTGCAATAAAAAAAAAAAAGTCACTGACTGTATAGTCAAATTGGTAAACTCAGATATCCAACCAAAAACACAAGAAAAAAATAAGAGTGTGGTCATAAAACAAATAGTTAATTGTACAGTTTTAAAACAAAAATACTATAAATATCCAACCTTGGCAAACAGTTTATGTGGGTTAACCCTTTCTGGCATCCCACAACATGTAATGGTCTAGTTAGTAGCTGTTCTGACCTGGACTGAATGTGTTAACTGCACCCTGTAACAGGATGTAAAGGTCACATCTGCCCGCAGGGTGCCAAATGAAGCGTCACGGTTTTACAATGCAGTCTTTAAAAAAAAAAAAAACTATCCGGTACAAAAAAAATAGAACAAAAACACGAAAAGTGTGTTGCTTTAAATTTAACTTAATGTATAGGCCAAATAGATTATCACAATAGAGACACTAAGCCAGCAGCCTCTTCCCTCCTCCCCCGATTTTCTCCACATCTGGTTCCACTCACTGCTCGGACTTTTGGTTCGTGGCATACCACGGCACCAAACTCAGAATACGCACAAAATACGCACCAGTGGCTGCTTTCTTGTGCGTTTTCTGACTGGAAGTCGTTATCAAAACAAAAGCACGCACATTAGGCTAAATGCCTGCCCGGTTTTTCCCCCCCGACTTTTAGCCCACATGAATAAAACAAGGTGAAAGTTGAGATTTTTTTTTTCTCACCCGTAACGCTGCTCTTCAGTTCCAGACTAAAGACGATGAATAAATATAAAGTGCATTTGTAAAGTATAAGTTGCCGATTTGTCCATGTTCTCCTTGATTCCTTCTTTCGGTGACGCTCGATGCCTTGCATGCTCACTACTACAACACACGCACACACGACGCAACAAGAATAAAAAACAAAATAAAAAAAACAAAACAAACCCAAACGTGGAAAAAAGTCAAGCCGGGGCAGCAACTGCCCCAGTGCTACTCTGAGGACGGATGATGCAGATTTGGTGAGTTTGACCGCTGCAGCTCCGTCTGCCTCTCAGTCAGATGAGACTAAAATGAATGGAGCAACGTCAACAATGTGTGTGTGTGTGTGTGTGGTTCCCAACATGAGGTACGGGAACCTCCATGGGTCCTGTGAAAGGACTGCCAATAGTGACCAAGTATAGAGGGTTACACTAAAAAAAAAGAAGCTTTTGATAGTATTCATAAATCTGAGAATAAAGTTTCAGTGAGTGATTTCCAGCGTAGGCTATCAATGTGTTATTCAATTTTAAATTATAAGGCAACTGTAATATTCATCAGTAGCCTTTTATTATCATTATAGCCATTATTGTGCTTCAGAAAACCCATGTCCTGTATGTTATAGTATCTTTTTTGACATGAACAACTTCTATTGCAAACATCCACTCTAATGTTCAGAACAGCTAAGCTGTGTGCGTCTTAAATACTTTTGGATAGCTCGGTATCTGGAGTACACATTTCATATCACTATTTGTGGTTTTGCCATTTTAATCTCACGTTGCCAGTTGAGATGTGTGTGTTTTTTTGTTGTTGAGGTTTTCCTCCAGGTCAGGAGCTGGAAAACAATGCTGGAGAGAACCCACTAAGGATTAGCTTTTTAAATTAACTACAACAGCATTTGTATGATTCCATAAAGTCGACTCTTTCTAGGTCAAAACTGTCATTGTGGCGTTGCAGTTTAAGTTTACAGTCTTGTTTTCTTGTAATGAACAAGTGTTTGTTCCAATTACTTATCAGAGAATATAACTATTTTTTTAAAAATATGAACAATATCACCCATCTCTAGCTAGGTGAGGCTGAATGCAGGTCTTCTGTGGAAATTACGTCTGTAAAACAAAACCGTAGTACAGACATAATGCTCATGAATAAATCATCGGCTATGTTGCAAATATGTTATTCCTTCAAAGAAAGCAGGGATTATAAACCCAGTCAAACAAAAGCCAAGAACAACAGACACATTTTAACCAATAGTATTTAATGGTTTATGCAACTCTGCTAAGGCCCAATCTCCCCCCAACAGTACTAGTAGGTAGACCAGTCCCTTGCATTTTATTGGCCAAAAATAAATTCAAACATACCTAAATAAATATGTGTGTTCATGGTGGGGGGTGGGGGTCAATCAAAACAATAACAGTTCTAATCAAAGGCAACTTGAAAATCAACAGTTTTCTCATAAAACTGGTTAAATTGAAAAGTTCTTTTAAAAAAAAAATGTAAAAGGGGTAATTTCTCACCAGCTTCCACTCTATATCAAGTAACATGACTCTAAAACCATTCATTATAAAAACTGAGGTGGAACACTGCCACCAGCTGGAAGTTATAAGCTTTGGTCACAGGAGTTTGACGAGGAGATGGGGAAAGGGTAACACGGATAGTAGCTTCTGTCCCTCCTCGTCACAAACTAACTGGGTGTGGAATTTAAGCAGGGGAATCCCAGAACAGCGGGTTGGATGACATAGTGCCATAGATATTTAAGGTTCAATACAATAACAGGCCAGACTGGTGCTCTCAGTAAAGTTCAGGGAGATGAGAACGAAAGAAATGTTTGAGCTTGGGGAGTTCAGACTACCTTGGACCAGAATGGCTCATGCATGGGTGTATGTGTGAATGCGTATGGGTATTAAGCCTCCTGCAGTCCTTTCCATCAGGCCAAGCTGAAGCAGTCCTATACTTCTTATTTTCTCTTTTTTTTTAAGCAGAAAAGAAAATCCCAAACACCGAACCCCACTTTTCACCAACACAGTGCCAAACTTCGCTCCCTGCTGTGTAAGTCGTCCAGGGCTTTGACCCCCAGAACAATGTCACCCTTTTGAGAGGGGAGGACAGGTAGGCTTGGGTGGGCGGACATGAGAGGGAGGAAGGGTGACGTGGGTCCCCCTTTCAAACCTGTCCATGACTTCTCACCCACCCCTTGCCATCATCTGACTTTTTTCTCTTGGGTTCTTCATGGCAAGGTGGGATGCTGTTGGGACGGGGGGACACAGCCCCCACCCACTCTTTCAAATGGTTCAGTCAGTTAAGGGGCGTGGGCTCAGTTTGAGGCGCTGCTGTTGGAGGAGCTGGATGTGGAGGCCACGGCCATGCCCGAGGTGCCCGAGGAGGCCACAGACTTGCGGATGTGAGGCATGAGGAAGGGGTCACTGGCCAGCTGGTGCACATCAATACGGTCCTCCTTACGGTAAACTAGACAGCGCCTTATAAAGGCCTGGAGGGAGACAGAATATAAGTGAAGAGACAATAAGAAAATAAAAATCTTAAGCGTAGATATCAGCCTTTATAATTTTTTGGTTTTCCTAAATATATACACATCCAAAAATCCCTCCTAAAAACTGGGCAAGTGAACATGAGTAGTTATGAGAGAATACAAGGAAGTATTGTGGGAGTTGACAAACAATAGATAGACAAAACAAAAGCAGTGAGACCTTTGCTTCAGGTGTGACTACTGGTTTGGGGGGAAACTGCACATCGGTTGCCTTCAGTATGGTGTTCTCCTGGAGGATGTCCTGCTGGGACTGGTTGTGGCCAAAGGGCTGGAGAACAAAGAGAAGAACTCTTACTGACACACCACAAAACATGATCCAGATAAGAAAAGTGAATTGGAAGAATTTAAGTGTGTTGGTGTCATAAAAAGTCACTTCATCTTCTTTTGAACCATTGGTCAGTGTCACATAACTGACCAATTCCACTCCTTTAGTTTGTCCTGATAAAGAGTTTATATAGGGAAAGGAATTCTTCATGTGTGTAAAGAAAATTACACAAAACTTAAAAATCTTTAATTGACCACAAAAAATGATCCCCATTGTATTTTTTCAAGTTCGAAACAGCTCAAATCTCTTGTCAGAACTTTTTTTCCTTGACTCTTACCTTGCGGCCATACAAACATTGGTAGAAAATGACTCCCACAGACCACACATCCACCTTGTTGGAGATTTTGGGTGGTTCCTTTCCAACCACAAAGCACTCCGGGGGCAGGTACCTAAAGGGGTAAAGAGGAGCCATATTAACATTAATCAGTTTTAACAAATGAAATTATACTGTACAGTTCCAATGTGCATTTTGTAGTCTGAAGACTTGTGTCAGAATACTTTTTTTCCCAGCAGGATCTCAGATCCCTCTCCCCACATATGAATGTAACATTACAGTAATTTCTGTTAATGTGCACTAGGTGGTCCTCAAAAAGATCTTTGTAGAAGTTAAACAAGCATCATCCAGATGGAAGCTAAAGCTTTGTATATCCATATACCAAGACATACCTCACAGTAGTACTACAACCCCCATTCCAAAAGTTGATATGGCGTGTGAAACGTAAACAGAAATAGAATGCCATCATTAGCAAACGAACTACTGTATGTTGACAGACAACAGTTTTAAGTGTTCCCAAGTCCGTGTAGTAAAATCCTTTATGCAATCATGTTTCAAAAAGTGATCAACCTCACCCCATCCCTGCTTGTGAATAAGTGAGCCCTTCAATGATAATGATACCATCACCTGTTACCTGTTAACCCGTTTACCTGTGGAATGTTCCAGACAGTTATTTTGGAGCATTCCACAACTTTCCCAGCCTTTCGTTGCCCCTATCCCAACTTGTTTCAAATGCGTTGCTGGCATCAAATTCAGAATAAGATACATTTACAATAATCAATGAAGCTGATGAGGTCAAATATTAACTATATTGTCTTTGTGCTGTTTTTCATTGAGTATATGTCAGAAAGGATTTGCAAATGATCCCATTCTCTTATATTTATGTTTCATACAGTGTCCAAACTTTTTTGGAATCAGCGTTATACAACCACTGTCCGTAAAACAATACATGACATTAACATCTTGTGTCATGCGATCTAATCATTTCTTCCATTGTTGCTGCAGTGAAATCCCCTGTGTGAGCCATGAAACCGTTTAGCCTGGAGTGCTGCTTCTGGCAAACTAGAGTCAATCCAGTGTGCGGTCTGTCAAAAAGAGTTGAGAATCCCCCTCTGCCAAACGGAGTGAGTAGGCCTAAGGTGTGTGTATAATACGACTTTCTTAACATCCAAAGAGTGTTGAGCACTAGGAGAGTTTCAATCTGACTCATGGTAGCAGAACACTTCCCTATTTCCAATGAACTAAGGTTATCTTGAGTAAACTAAAGTGAATGGGAGATGATTCAATCTGAAGTATGTTGTGTGATATGCAGAGCCTTATAAATTGTATGGCTTATGACAAAGTGTTGAATTATAAAATGTATTAATCATAACGATGTGTTGATTTATGAAAAATGTAGTAATGAAATAATAGAGTTAGGATGTTAGAAATGATTTAAGGAAGTGATTGAGTTAAGAAATGTTTACAGTTCAAAATGTAGAAAAGTATGTGTAACAGAACGAGGAATAACACAAATGGGCTTGGGGAAACAACTGGAAAGAAGTGTCTCAAAACAAGACCTGAAGAAAGGGGAAGTAAGCCAACATTAGCCTGGACCCAAGAACGGGAACATCTGCTAAGGGCAACACCCTTCTCCTAAGAAACACACGAACATCCATGCTGCTAAAATTGTATAAAAGAGTGAGAAACGGAGCAAACTGCGTTATTCTTCCTCCCCGGACCTCGTCTGTGGAGATCACCCCGAGCTGACCACTTCGGACGGAGATTCAAGACAGACTTCAGAGACGCAGTATGTCAAATTGAGCTGTATTGCTTTGCCCCTGCTTAAATTCTACAATAAATTACTGATCTGCAGTTAAAGCATAAATTGGACATTGAGTTTATAACTTTGTAATGGTTGTAAAACTGTTAGGTAAAGTGTGCCAACATCTTAAAGGTTCTTACAGGTTACTCTAGCCAACTAAATTAACAGATCCTTGGGGCTTATTTTCCTAGCCACTAAAACCCATCCTAGCACAATTCCAAGTGCACTGATCAATGAGAGGAGAGCTGTCGTTAACGGGCGTGGCTGGCAATCGTATTTGACTCATAAGGCTATTCGGTCAGGTGCTGTGCCAGAGCAAGCTAGGCGTGTCTCCTCGCCACCAGCTTAAACAGTCCTTGTTTAAGAATCCCTAGTAGTTGAGTAATACCGATAGGGCTTAAAGAGGATCGGACCCTTTAAACGGAGAGCTGGATGTTACCTCCTGTACAGGGGTGACTCGGGATCTAACAGCCCCCCTAACTGAAACCTTCTCAAATGACACTTTAAAAAAAAAAAATGTTGCTGTTTGAATCCACTGAGGTAAATATATTAATGTCACTGGTGCTCCTGGATGGAGTTACGTGAAATAATGAGTTTTTAAAAAAATAAAAAAATCATACATTAATGATTTAAATGTTACACACCTGATACCTTTTTTTTTCCTTCTTTTTTTTAACTGTGCCTGTACCTTTAAAATGGACCATTGCACATTTAATGATAATTGCTGATATTTTTCCCCCCCTGCAGAGTGTTAATGAGACGACTGACCCGCTGTTAAATTATGCTCTTAAATTTCCTGTATAGATGCTGTGCCGCCTGCTGCATGCTGCTGCGGAAACAGCGGGGCAGTGAGTGGTGAAGCAGTGAACCTCCTCCCTCTGGTCAGCCAGCCAGTCAGCCCAGCAGCAGCCACCGGAGCCGCACACTGCAGCCCGTCTATGGGACACTGAGGACTTCATCTGGCTGCGCGGAGCTGCGCGCACAGGACGCACGCTGGTTTTATTCGTTTATTTTTAATCGGCTTGCATTTTTGCGACTCGTCGTTCGAAGGAACTTTTCTGGAAGCCCTGTTTTCATTCAGAAACTTTCACTTATGGTTCGCGAACATGGGGTCAAGTTGTGGTTTCTCTCGGGGAAACGTCGCTGTGGTGCTGCTGCTGCTGCTGCTGGACGGTAAGCGTCATCATCAGCTTTACTGTTTGAGTCATGCTGAAGAGGCGCAGGATGAAGTTGGAAATCATTTTAATATATGTTGCACAGTTTCTACGTGTGTTACTTGAAAATATAGGGATATTTAGGTAACAGTAATAAAATAAAATAAAAAAAATAGCCCAAATGTTAATCCAGAGGAGAACATTTTAAAATACATTTTCTTGACACTTTTTATCTGCTGCCCTGTTTGAGGCATCATCTATTAATCAGCATCAGTTTTTGTTTAAAGCATCTTCTTCAGCTCAATTACTTGAGATATGAGCAAAGTAGTGAACTGAAAGACTGTTTAGATTGGGATGCACTTTAAATCCACAAATCATGGATACAAAAACAAAAAGATGAAGAGAAATTAATAAAGATTTCCGAGCTGCTACAAACAGAGCCAGTGGACCTGAAGTCTAGATGGCAGCTGACAAACACATGAAATTGGCTGCTCATGTGTAAACCTAAATTGCTAAATGCTGAATTTCAACATTCTGGAAGCTGAGTTTTAAAGCTTTTCCAAGATGTGTCTAAATGGCACGAACACAATGCCAGCCCTGTTTCATGCTGCAGAAAGTGATACTCGCATTGTGCGCTGGTTGTTATGCATGGTATGGCACATTGGAACCTGGAGTCAAATGAATACAGCCATATATCATAATATTATAATCCCATTCACAATCCCACAGCCCAACTGTACCAACACTGTCCTCACATGCAGTCTATATTTAAAGTGTCTCTCATAGCTCGGGAGTGTGCAGCAAGCATGTCAGATGTGATGCTTGGACAAATATAGGCCGTTGCGTGGAATTCCTGAATTTGTTTTTGGGACTTACAACTCGCCTTAACAGAGGTTACTATCAGTGCTGTCATTGGGGATGCATGGAGTGTAGAGTAAGATTATCATGACAGTCGTCTAGTAAAGGTGTTCACTTTAATGAGAATGGGCCGGGGCTATTGCCTGCAAAAGTGGACTTACAATAAACTCCAGCCCTACGTAATCGCCCAAGGGAGCAGTTTCCTGCAGTGTTGTTAAAGTGATTAATGAAAATTTTAAGGTGCCACAGTTGTATGTAATGTTCTCTGGTTATTTTTCATCAGGGCAGACAGTTCTCAGTGCACAAAGGGGGGGCTGAGAGATGTAGATTCACCTCACACTTGCAGAAAAAGGCTCCGATCACACCTACATACATTTACATCTCGGTTGTTCTGCTTTGTTCCGCATGTGCTGCCACTGAAGCCGGCATTTCTCTTGATATTTATAGACGAACGCGGGTTGGTTTAGTTCGATTTCATATGTCAAGGACGTGATGGTAATTAAACGGGTGCTGAAATCTACACCGCACGCCCCTCACCTGCCCGCTTGTTGCAACAAAAGACCTATACTTGTTCAGAGAGGAGACGGAGCGAGCCGCAGGCAGGTGTGCAGCAGCTGCTCCCATCTCTGGGCAAACACTGGCTGTTTGTTTTCTTCAGGAAAATATCGCCTGGTATACAAGTGCACACAGCGTTCGGATTGCAGGTCCGACATTAACTGCCTTCAAAACGACACATCAGATTGATTTTGCTGTTTGTGCCGCTCAAGCTGATGCTTTTGTCTCACTTTTGGAGGATGTTCTGGCTGCTGACATTATGAACAACCATTCCTCCCTCGCGCAAAAGTTATTAAATCCCCAAATTAGTTCTGTAAACGTGTCAGTCCTCATCTTTTTGTATCACATGACCTTTCATTTTAGCCATTTAATATTTGTTTGAGGAATGGTTGCCTTTTTTTGTTTAGTGAACAATGTTGCAATGGAAAGTCTGGTAATTCACATCATCACTGGTCCAGGTTACAGGTCACTGATTAGTTTAGTGTTTCTTGCTGAGGTAATCAAACAAAGGAAATTGGCAATCAGAGCATGCTAGAAGAGTAATCAGCATTTTTAAATGTGGCTGCACTTACGAGTGGAGAAGAAGTAAAGCAGTTCAAGACACAAATTAGAGTAAATCGGAGGCTGGAACGCCGCGTTAAGTTGTTCATGGAGTAGGTTGCAGCTTGGGTGTAAAAATGTTTTCTTGCAATCTTGTTTTAGGCACTGAAATCTTTTGGTCAGCCTCCGGAAAGATCTGAACTTTTCGTGGACTTTGGTGTGCACCCAGAGAGCTTTTTGGAATTACTTTTGATTCCTTTGATTTTTCTCAATGGCTCAGCAGATCTCATGACATGGACTAGTGTGAGGAAATGATGGAAGGCTTTTATGGACTGCTAGCTGTAGTTAAATTAACCAAATCCTGTTAACAGACACTTCTCTGTAATCCATCACTTCCCCCATGAAGATCCACAGATGTTTTCACATAAAAGCATCGATCCGTTTATCTTCCGCCATGACCTTGCTACTGTAGCTTTGACCCTGCTTTGCCCTCTGACCTTTGAAACCTTAACAAAGGAGTCATCCCCATCAATGACTCCACCATCCCAGAGGAGGCCATGTTTGCAGCCTCTTTAGCTGCTCCTCCTTCTCCTTGCATTAGAACGATCATTTTCATCAGCATCTTTTGCTTTTGAGGAGGACCAGACCAATAAATCTTATTTGTTACATGCTGCTATTTGATTTAGCTCCTTATTACATTATATGATTTAGTAAAGCTCCTGTGTTGTGTTGCCCATATGGATGCATTATAAATCTTGTCAATTGTCTACTCTTGCTGTCACTACGTCTCTTTTAGTATAATTGGAAAACATCATGATACAAGTCGCTTGCTGCAGAGTTTATCTTTTATATTAAATTGTGTAAACAGCGTCGGTCCTCTTTGTCTTAAGAAAAAAGACTTCTCCGTGGCTCTCTGTCATGTGTTGCAAGCAAAAAAGAAATAATTTGATTACTTGTCTTGTTGTCGGTGTTAACTTATTTTAATCTGTCTATCTTGTCTCACCACAACCATCTGGCATCCTCTTTCCTCCACCAGTCTCACCGCCGCACTCCCAGTCCCTAAAAGAACAATAGGCTAAGAAAGGCTAATGCTAAGAAAATGTGCCCCCCAAACCCACCCACCCAAAAATACTAAGCGAAATTAAATTAATGAGCAACTGTAAACATGCTGTCTGCCACAAAAGGTTGCATCGTCCCTTCAAGTTTTATCAGGATCAGAGAAGCGATGCAGCAAATTCAACTTTGCATAATTTGATATTTTAACTTTAAATTAGGCTGTAGCTCCTTTTTTTAATCGCCAAAATGAACAAAATGCATCATCCCATTAAGTTTTTGGCCAAACTGAAGCAGTATAACGTTGATTATTACTTCCTCTGCTGAGAGTCTCTAACTCAGGACTGTTGCCTCTGCTGCTGCTGGTGTTGCATGGATGCTGCTCCTACCTGTCAAAGCTCTCTGCCTGATCCTCTAGTCAGTTCAGGGTCACACTTCCCTATCATGCACGGGTAGAATCTAATTTGCTGTGGTGAAAGGACAAGGAGACATTGATTGAAATTTCGCCCTCGGGGCATTTAGTCCTCTCGTTTCACATGGGTCTTGACAAGTTATTTTCCAGTCGCCTAGCGGTGCGCGCTGTATTTGACCCATCGTTTACAACAATGAACAAAACAAAGGGGGAGCTCATTTCGTTTGAATCCACATGGTCGTGTGACGCAGCAGAACTGGATGTGGGTTAATGCATTTTGCAGTTTTAAAGGTGCTAAGTGTAGCAGCTTGAAACATGACAATCTGTGAGAATAAATAAACTATTGTGGGAATAGATTTGCCAAATTTTCTCAACATTCAAACCCTATTTGAACCTTACTCCTTGTCAAAACGAGGCTGTTGCTGCTTGCTCCTCCTCCACCAGCTCCACTCTGGCATCATTTGGTTGATCCTTCACTTTAATGAAGTGGAAAAACATGTTGGAAATTATTTTTCCACCAGCCTTCCACTCCTACCACCACCTGCCAGAACCAGACTCTCTGAAAGCTTCACTTCCATTTGTGCTGGAGGATCAGTGTCCTCCATTCTGTGCCATAAAGAAGCATCCCTCCCTTTGTTTCCATAATGTCATCCATCAGATTCCCAGTAACACGCAGTGCAACAAGCAGTCAGAAGCTCGGTGCTCAGAATATCTTAAAGTAGGCCCTCATAAAAAATTAATGATGCTAAAGTGCTGCACATAGCACTGCTAAAGTGTGAGGAGTCCCACAATTAATATTTTTTAAAATTTCATTTAATGAATTATTAAGTGTTTATTTCATTAGCATGACAGACCACCTGATACACGACAAAAAAGTTTAATATGTAGTAGTATGTGTACCTATGCATGCCTGCTTTTAGCCATGCTAGCAGCATGCTAAGCTAACTCTAGGAATAGTTAGCTTTGTCAGTTGTCACTTTGGTCCATACATTGGATGGATGGCCATGATACTTTGCACAAACACTCATGGTTACCAGAGGATGAATCCCAGTGATTTCACCCAACAGTTCACCCCAAAATTGAAAATTCAGCCATTCCTCTCCTCACCCCCATGTCGATGGAAAGTCAGGTGAAGTTTTTTAGTCCACAAAACCTTTCTGCAAAGATTAACAGCAAAACAGCATTGCAGTATTCTCTTTAACAACGGAAATAGGCTTTAAAAAAAGGGTGTAAATAACAACTTCATTTAGGATCTTGGGGCTTCCAGAGACTTGGATTACGCTGGATGAGCTACATGCTCGTGCTGCAACGCTGTTTTGCTGTGAAGCTCCAGAAATGTTTTGTGGATTAAAAAACTTCAGCTGATTTTTGGGTGAAACTGTTCCTTTAATGATCCCCTGACTTTTTATCCGGCACCATGATTAGGCCAAAATCTACAACACGATGCACTAATGACAGTCCCCTCAGCCTCGGCTGCACTTTGTGTTTATAGTGCTAATAATTAGCAAATGTTAGCATGCTAACACGCTTGGTGGACATGGTAAACATTAAACCTGGTAAACTTCACAGTGTAAGTGTTGCCATTGTGAGCATGTTAGCATAACGTTACTGCCGTTAGCATCTTGCACAAAGCGCTAGTGCATATGTAGGGCCTCGGCTACAGCCTCACGGAGATGCTAGCATGACTATCTTGTACAGATTGAGTGAGCATTGGTCCAAATCAGTCATATGAAACCTCAGTGGACTGTGAACTGCAGCTAATGTGTGCCTATACATGCACACATGTACATGTCAGTGAACCTGATTGCTTTTTTCCAATGCTGTAATGAAGATAAAGATGTTTTATCAAAGCAGTCTAATAAGTACTGCATCAGTCTGGAGCTCTGTGATGGGCCACGTGTTCAATTTTTGATGCCGCTGTCATTCCCACAGGAATTCTTAAACTGAATTTGTACTTGCAGCTTATCCCTAAGGAGATGGTCTATTAGATTTCTTGATGACTGATGAACACGGTTCATTGGATCTCAGCTCTTGTATTCTCAGAAGGATAATTGGATTACACTATGGGGTAATTGATTATTATGTTACGGTATGCATCACGGTAAACTGAGTAATCTACCTGGAGCCCTAAAAAACCTCCTCCAAACTGAGATCGGATATCATGTTGCTCTGATGAAAAGTTTGATGACTGTGGTTGTCATTACAGGAAATGACTTTCTTTCCTCATTACCCGTCGTCATTGTTTAGCGATTGAAAGCATCGCAGTCAGGATTATAGTAAATCCAGGTTCTGGATCCAGTATGATATGACAAAGCAATCACGTGTGCTGGCACAGGAAACCAAGAGGGAGAGATTTCAAAACATTATGATCAATAATAGCTTTCGTAAGTGGAATTATAGCTCAATGTGCAGCTTCTTAGTTAATTGAATCCCTGAAGAGAAGCATTCCCATAACATCTTTGGAAGCAGAGTAATCATGATAGGTTTCAGAGTGATTATGATATTTATTGTATTTATATCACCATGATATAACTAGGTAAAATGCTCTGTAATGCCGCTGGCTACAGCTCCTTGATGGATCATTTGAAAATATAGATATTGATGGGCTAAATTGTGGAGTTAGCTGTGAAATTAAACCCATACAGTAATATTTCTGCTAAATTTAAGTGGCTCCATATTATCTGCAACGGAGATTATTGCACACACGCAGCCATCGGCCTTTCTCCCCGTCTCATCAGTGGAAAACAATCAGCATCACTGTTGATTAGTACGGTTATTGATTGGTCTGCTGCCAGATCTTTCCAATAGGTCGTTACCAGGGACGGATGCAGCACACGTTGACCTTGGGAGAGAAAGGGCACCGGGTTGAGGGAATGAATCATACGGCAGCCCGGCTGGGTCATTTTTCCTGACGTTTTGTTCCACGTAAAGAGGGAGATTCACAGAGGTAGATTAGTAAGCCTGTGGGTTAGTCTAGCACATGAGCTCATAGCTGGTAAATCTTTCAGCCAAAGCACGCATTGAGCTAATTGAGTTCCTGTCTTTGTCTGGGACGACGGAGAGGGCATCCTACCCTATCAGCTCTGACCAGTCCTGGACTCGCTGCGGTCTGTGGCTGACTGAGGGCTTGGTTTCAGATTTTGTGATGAGCTTGTGTCCTTTTGTCCTCCGCAGTTAAAATATGAGACAAAGCAGACACAGGCCCGCAATTAACTCGAGGAAACTGACGTCATCAAAGGCTACCAGGAAGAGCGTATAGATGAGTGAGAGGGTTTTCCAGTGATGTTTTTCTCAGCAAACAAGCGACATATGAGTTCAATTTCGCTATCCACTCAGCAGTACATGATATCTATTGTAAACACGGATTGCTACAAGAGTCCTCCTGTTCAAACACTGGCTTTGTTTGCAAAATTACTTACTCCAGCTTTTGAAGAAATGACAGCGTGTGTGTGGCAGCTCAGCATCAGTTTTATAGGTGTTTGAAGGCTGTGAAAGGTCTGCTTATGATGGTAATGTTTACACACTATGAGTTATTGAGTATTTGAGGTCAAGGCTGTTACAGAAACAGTTTATTGTCATTGTATGCATGAGAGTATTAAAGGAACATTTTTCATTGTTCCCAAGATGAAGATTTGAAATAAAGCCTGTGCTGCATCTTTCATTTAAAAAAAAAAAAAAATCATTATCCATTCTCGGTCATAAGAGGTGAAATGTCATTAATATTTGTATTTCCGTCACTCTTGTGCATCATTTAGGGAAGGTAATGAGTCATGCTTTTGGAAAGTCATCATCATGGCTTAACAGACCGAATATGCCATTTGCCAAGAGAGGCCTGCTTGATCCATTCAATTAATTAGTTTTGATATAAACTGCTTGCTTTCTGTTGGCCTCGGTCCTGGAAAGAAATTGAATTTTGAATGATATTAACAAATTGTGTTGCACGGGTTCCAGCCTTTCGTGGCTTCGAGCCAAAGCCAGCATTCATAAAATGCGTCCAGCTCCCTCTGGTTAACACATTGGACCCTCTAGTTTTATTTGCAGAGCTGCTGTCATCTGCTCTGCTTGATTCATGAAGTTGTCGTGTGTGAGATATCTGTAGATGTAATTAATTTCCTTTATCTAATAAAGGGCTGTAGAAAGTTATTTTTTGACCATGTTAAAGACAAAAAAAGATCTTTCGCATATTATCAAATTAGTGCAGGCATTAGTCTAATAATGTATGATGATAATGATTAGGCTGCAGTTTTCCACTCTTTTTGTGCCTGTGTCAGTAAGATAATGGCTCCCTCTAGTGGCCACATAGTTGGAAACCTACACTGAGATAGGATTTCTTGCATTTTGTACTTAAAGATAAAACCATCATACTGTGTTGTTTTGCTCTTGCAGCTCCTGTGTTTTATTATTGAGGTTAACATCCAGAAAATTCAGAGTGCGTGTGTTGCTGAGTTACATTTAAAGTGTTTTTATAACGTTTTACAGGTGCTATACCATGTTGTACTACTACTGAAAGGCTATCCATCCATCAACACTCTACTCTTTTATAACTAAATTGGCTTTTAATCAGAGGTGTCAAGCAACATCAGGTGTGTTTCATTGAATAAATAGTCTTAATCCCTCCCCTGGGCGTGGCTACACTCACAGGATCAGTACAGCACTCTAATTCAGACAGCAATAATAAAATATCAGTAGATTTAATACTCAAACCACTTCTTTGTTTCACCGAGAAACTTTATATCATCTTTTTTTTTCATGTTCCTATGGTCTGGTTTGATGTCCCAAACATAGCCAGTTGAATTAACCTCATTTTTATTGTGGGTAAACACATTACTGCAAATAATTTCTCTTTTCTTAGATTAATCTTCAAATCTGTCCATCAGTAGTTAAAGAAATAAAAAATAAAAAAAGATGAATGAGCTGTTCCGCTGTCTGCCTGCTTTTTTTTTTTTAAATAAAAGAATGTAAATGATAAATTCTTATTTATTTTTGTTTTATTATTGTTTTGTTTTTTAATCTTGTCAATCAGCTGCCTCTATGTCATCTTTCCTAGTTTAAAAAATCATGGTTTTTCTTCATGATTTGAAACAAACAAACAAAAAAAAAAGCAGCACAATAGCACAATGATTTAGATCTTTATACCTAACCTCAGCTAAATAAGGCCTCGAGAAGATGATTTGTCCGTGCCCATGCTGGTTCTAATTTGGGAGTGATAAACTGAAGAACTGGGAAATCATCCCTAAAATCTGAGTCATGAAACTGACTCCCTGCAGGATTTAACAAACAAGTGGCCTGCTGTTTGTTTTATGTCCCTGGAACACTTTTAATAAAAAGGGCTGCAGCCTCCTTGAATCTATCTGCATCCTTCAGGAAGGACAGGCACTTTTTATCCATCAGCTCGGCCTCCTGTCATCTAACCCCCGGCAAAATTAAATCAATGTCTGAAACCAGAGCCGAGGCCTCAACTGCACCAACAGAAATAGAAAATCTAGTTTTGCTGTCTGCTAACGACATTAGTGTGTTCCCTAAATGGTCGCCTACAGTCGTCAAAGAGGAACATAACAGGAATGTAATTACAGGACGAACACTCACATCTCCATTTTCCTGTAAAACACACAGTCTGCATTGCTCTTTATGGATTACCCCGACACACATGCACACATAAAAACACCCCGCACTACCCTCTGGCAGGTAATGATTCATTTCTCTACCATATCATGTTATCCCTGGTAATTAAACTTCTCAAGGTGAACGCAAGGAGAATCGGAAACCACATGTTATTGACCAGATGAGGAATTCATTAAAAGAGCTGCATAAGTGTCATTCGAGCCCCCGCTTTCAAATTTCCGCTTTCACGGGAGAGACGAAAGACATATCGGAGGAGGCTGTCATATTCCATGTATGTGTTAATCTCCATTCAGTGGCCAGAGAGCATTGTGAGTGGGTATTGTCCTCACAGTTAAATATCCAGAGAAAGATGTCCGATAACCGCTGTTATCCTGCTCTGTAATACAAGGCCGTAGACATGGAGTCAACACTGGGGAGGACTAAACCTGCACCCCCCCCCCCAAAAAAAATCATTCCCTGCCATTCTAAAATATTTTAAACACTTGATGATTAACTTTTTCTTTTTCTTTTCATAACCAGAATAAAAACAAAGTCAGATAAAATCAGAGAAGGGAATCGTGTATTGTATTACATTGCTTTATTTATTTATTTTTAACCTTTTCTGTGTAATGGCTGCTACATACTGGATTAATTAGGGATTAATTAAATACAACCATTACCAAATTCATATAAACAGAAATGTATGCATTGTTATATAAAGATAAGTCCAGATATTGGGGCCAATGTTTAGTAAATTGTTCTTTTTATTTACTTATTTGTTTACATATTTACAAGTAAACTCGGGAAGGCAGCAGGAGCATTTGCTGGATGTGAATGGGTCCCTTAATATATATATATATTATAATTACTGTTTCGCTGTGATAAGACAGCGTCTCAGCAGTAATGCCAGGCCTTTTTCGTTATCATCATGTTATATTTGGCTGCCTGATTCTAAACATCTGCTTCTTCCTGCAGGAATAACAGGGCTGTACTTCTGCCAGAATGAGTACATTGAGACGGTGTACGTCGGTCAGCCAGCAGGGACGCCGGTGCTCCAGGTGCACGCCATGCTGGACAACGCATCAGAGCGGCCGCATTTCTACCTGTGCTGGATGAGCGCTCTCCGCCGTCCAGCCTACATCTCCTGGTTCAACCTGGACATCAACACTGGAGTGCTGTCCTTGAACAAAACCCTGGAGGAGAGCGACTTCGCCTTGCTATGTGAGTTGGATGCCAGTGGTGCAAAGTAAAGTAACTAAGTTTACTTCAGTTTTAAGTATAGTTTTGAGGTACTGGTACTTTAATGTTTTAATCTTATGCCACTTTCTACTTCTTCTCTGCTACATTTTGGCAGGGAGATATAGTAATTTTTACTTACTAAATTAAACCACCCAACAGTATAAAAATAAATGAATTAGCTTTTTTGCAACCAGTTTCATTATTTAAATTCATCTTACATGTTATTACATCAATAATAATAATAATAATAATATATAATAATGCCACAACTTTTGGCTGCGTATAGTCCGAACTTTTATATCTCATGGATATTTTCTTGATTATACTTGCTTTTACTTAAGTAAGATTTTGATTACAAGACTTTTACTTGTAACAAAGTGTTTTTAAATCGTGGTATTAGTACTTTTACTTCACACAAGCATCTTAATGGTAATGTATAGTTCCATTTCAGTGCCAGATATCGTTTCCATATGAGAGTAAATTAGTTTCTTGGCATTTATGCTCTTTGCATACTAATAAGGTTTCTGCCTGCAGGATAATAATGTAATTGCATACAGGCAAAAAAAAAAAAAAAAAGAGCCCAGTCATCAGAAACAGCACTGTCTGAGATTAAAATGTCTCTTATTTTTGTTTTTGGCTGCGTCAGATCAAAATTCACAGTCTGTGAAGAAGCTGTACCTGCATGCCATGGTGTTACCTAACTTCACCAGGAAGTCCCTGTGCAACAACAGAAACTCCCCGCGGATCACCCTGGACTTTGTTAACGCCACGATGCCTCGGTGTGCTCAGACGGACATGAAGGAACTATGCTTCCCGCACAGAGACACCTCCAACCCCCACATCACGGAGAACAGGTTCCCCGGGGCCCTACGGCAACTCCGACGTCTCACCAGACTCTACGTTTGCCCCAACTACACCATCTCTTACAACGTGGAATCAGGTTGGACACAGCGGGAGCTCTTCATCAAACGTTATTAGCCCTCCTTACCTTCCTCATTGGCTGAATTTTGTTGTTGCTTTTTGCCTGCAGAGACCCCAGCACCGTTTGCCGTGAATGAGAACACCACGGAGCTGGTGGTGACTGCTCCGTTGGACCGCGAGGAGAGTGAACGCTACAGACTCCTGCTGGTTTGCACAGTGCGGACAGAAACGGTCATCACCAAGGTGGAAACCTCACTGGATGTTTTCGTCGACGATGAGGATGATAACGCACCGTATGTGAATGGAACAGACACAGCAGACGTCATCATCAGCTTCAATCGGACAATGGTGAGAAGATTTGTTTCACACTCATCAGATCAGTTTGGATTGTTTTATAGATGAATTCTTTACAGTAGGATTTAAATTTCCCACATCCTCATGTTTTTTTTCCAGGGTGGCTCTTTTGGTACTTTGTTCGTCTTTGACAGGGATCTGACCCCCATCTATCCCATAGAGAAGAGTCACAATAAGTATGTGGGGACCTTGCTTAATAGTGATCCATGGATAAAGGAAGCCTTTGACATAAAAGGCACCTTCAGTGAAAAGAAAGCTGCTCATGGGGGCATTCGAGAAACCGTCCATGACTATCGTAAGTAATCCAGAGGCTACTAAAATTCAAAACACTGTAGTTTTAAACATACATTCTCATGTTTGCCACTTGATTTTAGACCTTGTCCTGAAGAGGAACCTATATGTGACCGAGAACCGCACCGTGCAGCTGGACTACCTGGTGAATGACACCACCTACCCTGGCCTAGAGGGGACAGTGTTGCTGCACTTCAACGTCACCATTCTACCGGTCCACATCCGCTTCTCCAACATCACACACATGTTCACATTGACACGCAGAGCGTCTCTTTACGCACAGGTACTCATGACATACAAATCTATAACAAGTCAGTCATGACCGTTATTCACACGCCCATGTGTATATTGAAAGAGTTAGAAATTGTTCCTAAAAACATGATTACAAACATCTGCACAATTTCCTCCATTGCAAACATTATTATCCAAACATTTGATCACAAGAACCATCAAATACACACAGACCATATGTATAGTTTTTCTCTCATTAAGGACCGTGGTTTGTTTTTTTTAAATCAACTTTGCTCCCTAAAGGAGATCAATAGTTTAAAAAAAAACAACAAAAGGCAAAGCAGAGACATTTTGAAAGAATTCATTTAAGTGACAAAGAGAAATCTTATCTTATCTTTTTTAATTCAGTGTTTACACCATTGACATAAATAAAGATGGACGACGTGTCTCCACTTCCTCCCACTGTACAAAAATGATGCCAAAATATTCCGGACACGAGCGCTGCCATCTTGCGCTGGTGATGACGTTTGGAGACTGCACAGTAGCGTCCGGGCAGCGGAGTCGCGATATCGAGTTCCCGCCCATACACTCGCCTGCCATATCGCGAGCAGGGCTCAGCTGTCAATCATGACGTTTCAGACAGTTTTTATAGCATCAAATAACTAATTTAAACCAATCTGATAAAAAAAAAAAGAACACTAGCAGCGTGATAAGAACTACCTAAAATGACAGAAACCATCTTTGTTAAAAATCTATTTAAGGTGTACTTTGAGATTTTAGTTTGGCCCATGTCCTACCTGATATCATTGAGAGGGAGGAGTTTATGACCCATACTGCCGCCCACCACCAGGGGGCGATCGAGATGTTTTGGCTGCACTTTTGGGGAGCTCTCATGTCGTCCATCTTTATATACTGTCCATGATTTACAGTACATGCATAAACCCACATGAAAAGCATTATTTTAGGCATCACGTCAACATGTTTGAAGTAAAACAAACACATAATATTTAAAGGTGCTAAAAAAAAGTCAACAGAGGGTAAAAACATAAAATAATTATATCTTCTGCGAAGTGCAATACACTTCAAAGTTTTGCTGCAATGATTTTATGCCCTGATAAGAAAGTTAACTAATTTTATTCACTATAGAAACCACAGTGCTGACTCATTCTACTGAGAGACTGCCACCCACAAGCTCAGGAACAAAAGAATAACAATTACTGTAATTCATTAATCAGTATCTCTGTAGCCTACTTCAGCGGTCCATAAAGGTGTTCGAGTTATGTCATCCTTCCACTTAAATTACCTGCTGTCATTCAAATTCCCAATGTTCCACCTCCTCTCAGGTTGGCAGAGTCTGTGTGGAAAACTGCCAGCAGTTCGATGGCTTCAGTGTCACATACCGGCTCGAGTTGCCAGATAAGAACGTGTCTGCTGACGTGCAGTCCTGCTACACAGCCGTAAGCATCGCCCAGGCCCCAGACGAGATATGGGGATTGCTCTATGTGAACGACACGGAGGCGCTGCGGAGGCCCGAGTGCCAGGACCTGCAGTACCTTGTTGTAGCTCAGGAGGAGCACACACAGCTGGAGGCCAGCACGCAGATCCACATCATACTAGATAGTGAAGGTGAGGCTGTCAGCCAAGGTTCAGTTTTCATACGGGTCTGAAAAGAAAGGTTTAATTCTTCACATCATAAATCTTATATGTGCTAATCTTTGATCTACACTGATACAGTGATCACTTGCTGCTATTTTGTGTTTCGCTTCCTAACTAATTCAACACCACTGTAGTCACACATGTGCAGTTTCCCCAAATGTCTTTGAAAGGTTTGGTTATGTGTGTGTGTTTTTGGCACTGTTACATAGCAAACGTGGCCAGTCAGGAGAGCCAGCGGTTCCTGTCCTGTGCGGAAAACAGACGCCGAGGAGACTGTGAGTCTGTCCGAGGCCTTGGAGCAACAACGGGCAGATGCCAGTGGAGGCAAGGCAGCGAGAAAGGTACATTTCATTTAATGGACCCTTATAGCAAACAAATATAAGCTGTGAATATGACGGTTGAAGAGAAGTCAGCACAGTGATGTATACATTTTTCAACTTCATGGACTTAATGTCAGGCTAACATTGAGACAAGCTAACCAAACTTCAATATTTGTTTGACATCTGCTCATGTTTTCCTGCTGAGGTTATCCTTTGTCTTTATATTCCAGGAATATCTGAAAATTACTCAACCTGCTCCCCTGACTTGCGGACATGTCCAGATAGCTTTTGTGATGCAGTTGAAAGCAAAGATGTGTCAATATGCCCACAAGACTGTACAAGTAAGAAATGTGTGCCTTGCTTTTTTATTACACTGATGGGTTTCTACAGATGTAAAGCATCCAACATAAATCTGTAAATAAGACCACTCTGACTGTTATATTCACTATGTTCGCTCTTTATTTGTCTTTGAAGAGAAAACTGTCATCGGAGGTCATGAACGAGGCTTGAGGAACGGGATCCAGGCTGGCTATGGAACCTGCTACTGCTACTCTGAGAAATGCTTCTGTGAGAAGGATGATGTCGAGGGTGAGTTTTCATAAATCAACTTTAAGTAAGGGAATGAAGTGGTCCCGCTTCGTGTCATTTCAAGAATGAACCAGATACGGATTGCTGCTTTTTGGGGGAAAATGACAGCGTTGTGTGACGTGCTCTCCTCCAGAGACGATATGTGACGACATGTGTAAGACCATCATCGCCACCGCTCTGCTCCTCTCCTTCATCGTCTCCATCCTCCTGTCCTCATACTTCATCCATCGTTACCACAAGAACTCGCCCAAGCCCCCGATCGCCTCTGCGGAGATGACTTTCCGAAGGCCAGCTCAGGCTTACCCCATCAGCTTCCCTGCTAACAACGTACGCCGGGGCTCGCAGGAATCCATTGAAACCGACACCTTTAAAATACCTGTAAGCTGCTTCTTTTCAGACTATTCTTCGGCATAGTTTGTTTAACCGGTCAAGAAGGCAAAAAAAAAAAATTATTCATATGTTTTTTTAAACAGGAGGATCCTAAGTGGGAGTTTCCTCGTAAAAACCTTGTACTTGGCAAGACTTTGGGTGAGGGAGAGTTTGGAAAAGTTGTTAAGGCAACAGCATTCAGGCTTAAAGGAAAAGCTGGTTACACCACTGTGGCTGTGAAAATGCTTAAAGGTAAGACAAGCCAGACAGAGAGCAGACAAGTTCCGAGAAGTGATGGTGATATATGAGGAGTGACTGTCTGTGGAGATGAATGGTTTCGTCATTACAATCCCTTCTTTTCCGCCATACCAGAAAACGCCTCCCACAGTGAGCTGCGTGACTTGCTGTCAGAATTCACCTTACTGAAGCAAGTCAACCATCCACACGTCATAAAGATGTATGGAGCATGCAGCCAGGACGGTAAGACCTCAGTCCTGCTGTCATGCTTTCTCAGGGCATACGTGTTGCGCATGGAATCTAAGTGCTGCATTTCTCTTAATAGGTCCTTTGTATCTGATCGTGGAGTACGCCAAGTATGGGTCGCTCCGCAACTTCCTGCGCGAGAGTCGGAAAGTTGGCCCGAGCTACATGGGCAGGGATGCCAACCGAAACTCCAGCTACCTGGAGAACCCAGACGACAGGGCACTTACCATGGGCGACCTGATCTCATTTGCATGGCAGATCTCCAGAGGCATGCAATACCTGGCTGAAATGAAGGTATCTGCAATTTATGTTCTCGCTGCACAAATTTTCCAGTCCAAACATTCGAAATAGTTGAACTACTGAGACAGTTACAAATATTAAAAGAAGCTGAAATAGAAGAAAAAATGACATTCATTTAAGTGAAAACACTGAGTGAAGTTTAAACCTGAACTTCAACTGAAAGATTCAAACACTGAAAGGACTTGAAGTGTCAGTTGAAGACAGCTGAATAGTCATTTGACGTGTTTTGGGGGGTTTAAACTTCAGTTGAAATGGGAGAGCAGAAGCCACTTCAAGTGTACGTGCTGTAAGAAGCTGAAATGTCGTTTGTGTATAAGCACTGAAGTGAAATGAGCATTTTGGTTCCGACAGCTCGTCCACAGGGACCTTGCGGCACGAAACGTCCTCGTAGCTGAAGGACGAAAGATGAAGATCTCAGACTTTGGCCTTTCCAGAGATGTGTACGAAGAGGACTCGTATGTTAAGAGGAGCAAGGTAAAGAGGCGGAAAATTGTACGTTTTGGTGTATTTATTTACAACAATCTTTAGAATAAAATTTAACAAGATCTCTGGTCTGTTTTCCAGGGCCGTATACCTGTTAAATGGATGGCGATAGAGTCCTTGTTTGATCACATTTACACAACACAAAGCGACGTGTGAGTACAATGATGTCATGTTGGGAAATTATATGATTTGATTTCTTGCCACTCTCAAATCTGTAACATAAATATGAAGCTACAATCAGCAGCCACTTAGCTTAGCTTAGCATAAAGACTGGAGACCGATTGAAACAGCTAGCTTGGCTCTGTGCAAAGGTAACTTATGGAAGTGGGAGACGTTAGCTTTGAAAGCACGTGTCTGCGCTGTCTGAAAGCATGTATCATAAAGAGTCACAAAGCACAGTGCTGTAGCTGAGTGGTAGAGCGTTCACCCATAGAGACTGGGTTTGTATCCTGTGTTATAGGCTCTTTTTCCCCCCTCGATAATTATTTTGAGTTTTCGGTCACGGTTTGGTCGGGTGTAGCCACCAAAACTACTTTTAGGCACCGAAATACTTACTGAGGAAAACATCATGGTTTGGGTAAAAAAAAATACACCCTTTCACACACAACAACACATGTTACAAAGACCTTCCTGGAAGAACTTTTCCCATGTGCGTAACTTAGCAGCACCTCTAATGCTCACTAATTAACATGTTATATAACTTGTTTGACAAACAAACAAATGAGATTTCTTGTAGGAGTTAAACAGATGATTCCATTCTCCATTTATTGAAATAGTCTCATGAGCTCCTGTGTTCTCCTCCAGCTGGTCTTTTGGTGTGCTATTGTGGGAGATTGTGACACTGGGAGGAAATCCATACCCGGGCATCGCTCCTGAACGCCTCTTTAACCTGCTCAAGACTGGCTACAGGATGGAGCGACCGGAGAACTGCTCGGAAGAAATGTGAGCTCCGCTCCCTTACTCTACAGCATCTTTACAGCATCACATTATGAACAGTCAGTTATGGAATGCGGGCGGAGATTAAGTGATACTCGTTTCACCCACTGTAAATCTTTTCCCTCTGCAGGTATAACCTCATGCTCCGATGCTGGAAACAAGAGTCGGACAAGAGGCCAACATTCTCAGACATCAGCAAAGAGCTGGAAAAGATGATGGTGAAAAGTCGGGTATGGTGAAGCTATACAACACATAAGTTATTCATATTCTTCCACAGGAGGGAAGCCATCAATCAGCATCTTTCCGTGCATTACTGGCACAATTTGAAAATACTTTGGCGATGCATCAGTGAGACCTGACAGTCAAGTTTTTGACTTTTGCATCTGGCCCAAAGTGAGCAGTATATAATTTCTGTACACGGCTCCACTGTACTATCTCACTCTTCCTAAATGCTTTAGATACCATAATTAGCGTTTGAGGGTCAATCCTAAAATGAAGCCTTGTGCAGTGTAATGACAGAGCATACCAGTCAGGCTCCTGCTGTTGAGGTGAGGCTAAATGCAGATCATTTAAGGACAAGGGAATGCAGACGTCCCAGAATACAGCAGGCTACTTCTTCACTGCAACAAAAAAGATTTAGTGAGCATTTTCACTCGATGTAATGAGTAGAAAGGTATGTGCACACATTTCCGTCAGTAGATGTTACTGCACTGCATGCGTCTGACCTTGAGTAGAGCGAGTAGCATGCTGTGACTCCTCCCCTCAGTAATCAGCCTAATCACACCTTCATCTGCTCTTGTTAGGATTACCTGGACCTGGCGGCGTCCACGCCAGTTGATGCCCTGCTGTACGACGACGCCCTCTCTGAAGAGGACACGCCCCTAGTGGACTGTAATAACGCCCCTCTCCCTCGAACCCTCCCCTCCACATGGATTGAAAACAAGCTCTATGGTAGAATCTCCCATGCATTTACTAGATTTTAGAAACAGGACACACAACACAAGCTCTCTTTTTTGGCAAGTTGTGATTGGCTTTTTTTCCGTAGTCAAGTGTGTGTGACTGTGATCTGTAGGCATGCCTTTTGCTGATTGATGCTGACATATCTCCCATTTCATCGTAAATGAGAGGCTCAGTGAAAAAAAAAGAAAAAGATCTTGTGTCTTGACTGTTTTGGTTTGTTTGGACCTGCTTCTAATGTACATGAATGCTGACCAAAAATACCACATTTGTAAATATTGAATATACCCTTCATTCTAATTTATTTGGCACTGCTCATACTTCATGCTTCATCTGCATTTTATTTGTAGATAGTCCTTTTTTTTTCCACCCCATGACATTTCATTATTTGTTTGCACTGTAAGCAACACTGTGTAACATTTGAAACAGGTCCCAGCTCAATCAATCACTCACTGTTGTTTTTTTAAATTTCAGATTGTCTTAAATCTCCTGACGTTCTAATGTATATTACCTATTAATCTATAATGATTTGACAATACTAAACAGAGAAACAGCAAGGCTTTTCAATGCAACTCTCAGGTGACATTGATAAAAGTAAAAAAAACCCAAACATATTCTTGCAACTATAAGTCAAATATAGGGGCTTGAGCAATGTTATAGACCTGATACATTATGTATGATATTTCACTTTATGTATATACAAAGCCATACTTTTAATCCTCAAGTCAAATCATGATTTGTTTCACAGACACTGCAGAGTTTCATTTGAGAGCCTGACTGTCTGCACGCTGTTTATCTTTCACTGAGTGCAGAAAAATGATATGTTCTCGTTTTTAGGCATGTCATACCCGAACTGGCCTGAGAAGAGCCCGGTACCGCTCAACAGACATGATGCCACTAATCCAGTCTTTACAAGATATGCCAATGATAGTGTTTATGCAAACTGGATGGCTTTGCCTTCACCCGCAAAAGCTGTGGACAAGCTCGATAGCTAAAGACAAGCCAACACTGTAGAAAAGACGACTAATTGATAGATGTGTATATTTCTAAAAGACTGTACGTATACAATCTGATGCTAAAGTTGGTTCCCTTTTCTTTCTGTTGCACGGGTATTCATTGTTTAAAACTGGGGTCTTTTTTGCTGCAAAAGCGGCTGGATCAATATAGACCACGCTTCATTCAGCTCTTCAGTATGTTAATTATTACCTCACGGGTCATGTTGGCCAAGTTGTACCACTGCATGTACTATTGTACCAGATTGTATGCCAGTGTCAATGTCTTTTAAGTGCCTGTGCCGCTTCTACAATAGTCTCCAATTATTAATGTGCGACTGTGAAGATCTTGTTCCAGCCCAGGAATTAAAGGGGACGTCTTTACCATCACCTGTTGTAGACAGCTGGGATTGAGAGGACAAAAAGCGAAAAATGCTGAACTTGTTCTGAAAATGTAAAGTTTCTACTTTAGAGGATTGTGCTTCTCAAACTGTCAAAAGACCCATTTTGTGTTTCTCCCACAAGATGTTTCAAAACTGTTCTTGCCAAAGAAAAGTAAAGCAGACATGTTCAGTGAACAGTTCTCTTACTTTTGTTCTTGTTTATTTTTATTTTTTGTATTTTTACATGAAAAATATCAACTAGTGAGTGCAACTCCAGTGTAAAGGACATGAGACTTAATATAGATTGTGACCATGTCCTGCGTCAGACTCCAGTTCACTTTTTTGATTCACTGTAATGGCAATCGTTGTGGAAAATGTATGATTATGTAAACTAATGAGTGTTATCATTGTTACATTATTTGATTATGTTCCAATTAATAATAAACATTAAAAATGTGCAGTATGTTTGTTCACCTCACGTCTCTAAAAATAGATAATAAGCTTCTGTTTTTACAATGTATTAAATAGGACTACGACTGTTTGGGTGTTTCACATAAATTATTATTTTTTATAACTTTACCATATAATGTTTAGCCTCAGTTCACCCCCAGACATGACTTGTTCATTTTACACTCCAGTTTTGAGAAATGTTCATTATGTAATTATTATCAGATCAGAAGCATTTGTCCACAGAAGCCATTTTATGTGTAAATATTCAATGTGTGCAGAATAATGCAAATTTTGGGTGCCTTTATTATTTCCACTGAGTCTGCTGCTGCACAAGTCGGTTGGCTTTTATCAAATATCTAATATTGAGAAGATTGTTTCAGTGTAATATTAGTCTAATTTAAGCATTTAAGCGTCAACAGCCAGTTTTATTTGCTGTTTAAAACTTTAGGTTGAGTTTTGAATAAAGACATCTTTTGTTGGTTGGTTCTAAGATTAAAATATACACTTCAAAGCATTATACCCATCACCCATCCCTCCTTCGTGTCTTCCATTATCTGGATTTTAACCATGCTCTGTAGTTACAACAGGTAAACTCTTAATTTAACAGCTCTGAATCAGTTGGTTGACTCCTATTTGACTGAAACACTATATCAGTATCTTTTTTTTTTTTTTAAAAAGAAAGAAAGAAAGAAAAAAGATGTTTAAAGTATTGATTAAAATAGATCTGTGACAGCCTAATTACCTGCCCATGCTGTCTCAGTGCTTTCCCACATAATGTGTGCTGGGATGGGCTCCAGACTATTATTAAAGGGATTAATAATAATGACTGTAAAAAAGAAACTCATGGGAACATTTCCTGGTTCACTTTCTGCACCATGGTGATAATAGATCCCACGTTTGAACATTAAACAACTGATCCTTCGCCAGTTAGAGTGGTAATTCAATTCAGAGTTATTGTATTATGACGGATAAGAGGTTTGTTTTTTACCAGTTGCTACAGAGAAATACATGACAGAAAAAAAAGTTAATTAAAGGAAGAAAATCTATCACAGATATTATGATAGATATATATGATATAATAATAATAATAATAATAATAATAATAATAATAATAATAATAATAATAATAATAATAATAATAATAATAATAATCATAATAATACAATTGTTTAGTTATTATTATTAACAAGGAGCTCCAGCATGTTTGATGACGACACTCGCTAGCAACGCTCCCATTGGTTAGTTGTTGGCCGGAAGTAGACTACCCACTCTTTTCTCTTTGCTCCGTGGCATTTTGCAATACAAGCTGGCTGTCGCTGTTGGCTTTAAGCTACATTAACGGCCATGAACGCCGGCAGAAATGGACAGAGACGGAATTAGGTGAGTAGTCGGTTTTATACTATTAGAACTGCTTCGCGGTCTTCCTAACAGACATAAAAAATAACCTCAAAGCGAAGCAAAGCTACAAACATCGCTAAGCTAGCTGCAGAACCGTGTCGGTATTCACGGTCGATTTTTCAAAGTAAGTGTACACGATTATATGTTGTGCTATCACAACTTCCAGGGAGACAGAAAGTGCTGAATTTTGGACAGATGGCACACTTTATAGCACCACTTTTTGTCTACTTAAGTAATCAAAATCTCTAAGAATTAAGTAAATTAATTTAGCCGGTCCCTTGTTGCATTTGTCACTGCCCCAGTCCTTGGCAGTTAGAATGAATACATACAAACATAATGTGAACAGCATTGTCTATTATGTCAGTGACGTATTAGACAAATTAGAAATCAGAATACAGAACTGATACACGCTGTGCCTTCTTTCATTAATTGTGACTGTACTTTGGAACAAACATTCACACTTGTCAAAATATGTCGACCTTTGTGGAATTGTGGTCCTGCCACAACTCTTAAATCTTTTTTAAAGTCTGCATAAAACTAGTCCAATAAGCAATTTTCAAAGTACGGTTTTATTGGTTTCTCTTTTCTGACCTTCAGACATAATCAGCCAAATTGCCCCTCTGTATTTTACATTTGCTTTTAGGCACATTGATGGATTTCTATGCTGTGTCATTGAACTTTCATTTTCAAGAGGGAAACAATAAGTGGCAAAGGGAAGTGTTTAGCAGGAAAAACGAGCAGAAATAGTTTAACTACCTCGGTTTAAAAAACAACAACATTTCAACAGTAGTTTTCCAGCTCTGCCGCTCTGGACTCAGCCCTGCTGGTTTTCATTTTATTAGTCTTAAAAATGATTTACATCTGCGAGGCCAGGTAAAGAAGACTTATGAGTGTCAGGGTATAAAAACAGCATTACTTTGTGTGCTGAGGGGTGGGAGCTGTATTTTTTGACTGTGTGACCTTCAGGAAAGAATTGTGTTTGGTATGTGGTGGGAAAGCTGAGGTGTAAAAGCTCCACATGGCTAGATACTAACCCAAGAAACCATCCAGAACAAAGATATATATATAAGTGGCAGGCTTTGTATGAGATCTCTTTAGCCTAAAAGACAAGATAATCAGGAAAACAACTGTTTACGGTGACTGTCCCCATCCTTTTATTCCACAAGGTTCCTCTTTGTAGCTACAGTTTATTGTATAGCTGCTCTGAAGAGTGCCGTGCCTTTTATTCTGAAAAGGAAGCCGTTAAACCGGAAGTCGGTCTCGAGGAGCTTGCCCACTCCTGTGCTGTTGTTTAGCTGAGAGCTAGCTGCCGTGTGCTAGCTCTCCAGGTGAAGCTAATTCCCTGTGTCTTCAGGTTTAAATTAAATCTTTAAAATGTTAAATCTCCGCAGAAGTTGGACAGAAAAATGTTTTACTCAGTGACTGAATGGAATTACTAAGGTGTCTTATATGGTAACACAATGTTGGATTATTATTGTCTGATCATCTGCTGATCCCCAGTGTTATAATCTGAACCCAAAGCCCTTTATTGCAAAAAGTCTTCACAAATGTCTCCCTGTATTGTAAGATTTTTGTGTCTTATTGTGGATTTCTCTGATTATCCATAGATGATCATTGCATGGATTTACACCGTACAAATGATAGGTTGGAGCCAAGGAATAAGACCTTCACTGTAAAATGACTTAAATGCCCTTCCAAACCTCTAAGATGATGTGCAGAAGCACACTGTAAGTAATGTGACCAGAGGGGAAAGGGAATGCAGACTTGCCAGCTATAGCTTGTATGTGAGCGTGATGCCCAGGCGGGGATTGCCCCTCCAGGGCCGGGTCCGCTGGCTCTTCCTGGGTCTCTTCCTGCTGCTGGTGCTGCTGCTGTTCGCATATCTGCTGGAGTGCACCCCTCCAGCAGACGTCAGCCTGGTCCTGCCTGGCCCAGGGGAGAGCTATGGGAAGGAGTACTACCAGGCTCTGCTGCAGGAACAGGAGGAACGCCACTTAAACCGTGCCGCCAGTCTCAAGCGGCAGATTGCCCAGCTCAAGCAGGAGCTGCAGGAAATGAGTGAGAAGCTAAAGCTCCTGCAGGACAAGAAGGAGCTCCCCGGGGTGCAGGGCCTGGCCGATACTAAAGACCAAGAGCCGGGAGATCTGCTGGAGTACCTGCACTCTCAGATCGACAAGGCTGAGGTCAACACAGGGGCACGCCTCCCCAGTGAGTATGCCCTGGTGCCCTTTGAGAGTTTCACCTCGTCCAAGGTGTACCAGCTGGAGATGGGGCTGACACGACACCCAGAGGAGAAACCTGTCCGCAAAGACCGCAGGGACGAGCTGGTGGAGGTTATCGAGGCTGCACTGGACATCATCAACAACCCTGATGAGGAGGACGGCGTGGAGGAAGACGTGCCGATGCAGAGACAAACCTACACAGAGGGTCACTTTGCTGAAGGTACGATCTACACCAGCTGACAGCAGACTAATGAACAATGTGATACCAGAATTTTAAACTTTTAATCTTTATTAACAACCTGCATGCAGTGTTAGTACGGAAAAAGTCACTGAACACACAAACATCTATAATATTGTTAATATCTTTGGGTTGAAAGTTGTTTTTTTTATAGCTTCGGTACTTCTGATACTGTCAAATGTTGATATTGTGTTGTTTTAAACATGTGGTATCAAAAAAGTTTTGATACTTTTGACAACCTTTGCATGTGATATGTTTTCTTAATGTAGCGTTGCTTTTTATGTTCTTTTATTTCTCAGGACTGTACAGGACGGAGCGAGACAAAGGGACGCTTTACGAGCTCTTCTTCGCCAAAGAGGATTCCAGCAGCTTCCGCCACGTCACGCTCTTCAGGCCCTTCGGCCCCTTAATGAAAGTCAGGAGCACATCTGTAGAAACATCGGGAATGATTGTTAACATCATCGTGCCGCTGGCGGGCAGAGTAGAAACATTCTCACAGTTCTTACACAACTTCAGGTGAGAACGAACAAGAAACCTTCACTTCCTGCTAAACATGACCCGACATGCTCACTTCAACTGTGTATTCAGCAGACAGGTTGGCTCCGTTTTCATCACTGTTGTGTAATGAGATAACAACCTCAGGAATTATTGTAATTAATTTGATATGACACATGTTTTTAGGGAGGTGTGCATACAGCAGGACAGACGAGTTCATCTCACGGTGGTTTATTTTGGACAGGAAGGCCTGCAGGGGGTGAAGTCATCTTTGGAGAAAGTGTCGAGGTCTGTCTTTTCACTGAGAAAGCGGTTTTGATATGCCTGTGCTAGCTTTGTGGGTGATGTGTCAAGTGAATTTGAATCTACTGCATTTCTTCAGGGAGGAGAGCTTCGCCAATTACACTCTGATCCCAGTGGATGAGGAATTTTCCCGAGGTCGGGGTCTGGATATCGGAGCCCACGCCTGGAAGAAAGGCGACGTCCTCATGTTTTTCTGTGACGTTGACATCCATTTTACTCTGGAGTTCCTTAACACCTGTCGCCTCCACACCGCTCCAAGTAGGTTTGTTTTGTTTGCTCAGATTCACTGTATTGATAGCCTTTTTGAGGTTTTGTTTATAGAGAGAGTGCCCCAACTATACTCAATTGTGCCTGACTATTTGTTTAATAGATAAAAGAGTCTTCTATCCAGTGGTGTTCAGTCTGTACAATCCTGCCATTGTTTATGGAAATCTGGAGCTGGCTCCACCCATCGAACTCCAACTGGTAAGGACTGAAAGTTCACATTTAGCTCTAAATAATATTAGAAGGAAGATGTGTGATGTGATGATGTGTTCTTTAAAGATCCCCTCCAGACATAAGACAACAGAAACATCTGATAAGAATAATCTGTGTCTAAAAATTTCCACAAAATGTCACAAAAGAAAGTGTGATACTGTGTGGTTTGGTAGAAAGAAAAGGGAAATGGTTCCTACATCAAACTGCTCACAGCAAGGTCTGTGGATTTTCTTGAGTAACCAGTCATTATTTCTGTTATTTATTCTATTGCTGTTAAGTTTTTAAAGTATTTTATTAGCACTTTGTGCCATATAGTTCCATTAAATTCGAGAAAAGGCCGACGTCTCCAAAACTTGGCAACTCACACCGTAACAATCTAAATGGATAAATAGCACTAACAGGTAAGAGGGTGAACTGTCCATACTGAGTTTAGTTGCATACTGGACCCTGATTGGCCGCCATATTAGTTGTGATGTCACAAATCATCTTGTACGTTAAAATCTTGAACTCAGATTTAAGGTAAGCACAGAGACACCCCCCCCCCCCCCCCCTCAGCAGATTAAAACAAAATGTGTCAAATGTGTTACTTTGTTTTTTTAAATAGATCCACAAAAAAGATGCCGGATTCTGGAGAGATTTTGGTTTTGGAATGACGTGTCAGTATCGCTCAGATTTCCTAAATATTGGTAAGCACTGATTACTTCATGTAATTTAATATTTAATACACTCGTAAACAACTGTTGGCTGACAACGTGCATATTGATTTTATTGCTCCAGGTGGATTTGATCTTGAAGTCAAAGGCTGGGGCGTGGAAGACGTCCACCTGTACAGGAAGTATCTCCGGAGCGACCTGATAGTGACCCGGACGCCAGTTTCCAGTCTTTTCCACCTGTGGCACGAGAAGCAGTGTGCAGACGAGCTGACGCCGGAGCAGTACCGCATGTGCATCCAGTCCAAAGCCATGAACGAGGCCTCCCACTCTCACCTGGGCATGCTGGTTTTCCGTGAAGAGATCGAGGCTCACCTACGCAAGCAGGCCTTCAAGACTCAGAGCAAACCAGAGGACTGAACGAGCCTCCACGCAACCAACATCATTCCAACGTTAAAAGACTGTGAGGTGCTGGCATTATTAACGCACTACAGCACAGGCATGTTTACATGGATCCTTCTGCATTTCACCGCACAGCTGTAGACAAATGAATGTACAAAAACGAACATTGATCAATGTGAAACTTCACAACACGGTACACTACTTTTTGAAGAGCTACAGCAGTATCAAACACGAATTAATGATCAAATTAACCTGCTGAAGGAAGACTCACATGTAAGACAAGTAATATGTGTCTCGGGTTCAGGTTGACCTTGTTTTTTACGTATTGAGTTCAGTAAAAATGTTATCTGGGCCAGGCCTTCCTAAATACTTCAAGCTTTAGCTTCAAACACACCACCCGACTTGTTTCTTCACCATTTTCACCTTCTCTGCTGCTTTAACTGCCTGTCGCTGCCGAATGTGACGTCAGCTAGTAGATTTCAGGTGTTTCAGATGATTTATGCGTTCAGAAAAGTAGGGATGCACGATAGGGACTCTTTTCAGCCAACACAGTAATACAGCGAACTGCTTCTGATGGACGATACCAATAAGATAACCATAATTCAACACAACTTGTAGTTTATGCACACCTGAGGGCAAGAAAGGCGAAGATGCAATGAGCAAAGATGGATGATTTAATATTCCGTAGCTCTAATAAGATGTTTTGTTAAAATTTGCACTTTCTACCTCTTCCTGGAACCATTACGGAACAAGCATTGCAAATTGCAGCCATGTCGTCTTTGACGACTCGAGTTTACACTGCGTGGCTCTACTTAACGTTTCTGATGTCATGAGCGCGACAACAGCGTGCTGAGCTTGTTGTTCTTTTAAGTCAGTAAAAGAAATTTGGCTTTGCTTTATTGGGCCGATATTTATCGTGCATCCCTACCAAAAAAAAAAAAGTATCAAATCAAGATCAAATACAACCAGCTGTCGATGTTTAGGGTTCTTTTTTTAAGAGAAAAGAAGCAGGTACAGAAGGGTAACAAGTCCAACTGTAGAACTATTTATTTACTGGTGACAAAAAGGAGAATAGAAAGTTGCAAAGTTGCACTTTGTTAAAATGGAAGTTCAAAAAAAAAAGTTTTACACCACAAGAACAAGTTTCTGTCAATTCCCAACTGTCTGCAAGTCGAGAATCAAAGCAATTTACATTTTCATATTTTCTTGTGTATTGGCAGTTGTGTATGGAGCCATACTGTTAAGTTTTATATTGATAGGTTGTTATGTGGTGAAAAAGGGACCCTTTTTTTTTTTTTTTAAATCTCACCATCTTCCTTTGCTGGTGAGATCTTCCAAGTGGTCAGTTTAACAGCATATTGATTAAATAGTCAGGAGCAAAGATGTGCTTACATCAGGTCTACGTGGAGCAATATTATTGTTTCAACAACAGACTTCTCTTTTATGCCCAGTGAGAATCGCTCACAGCAATATGATTCCTAATACTGGATGGAGATTGAATGTTAAAGCCAGTTTTGTAAATACTTTTCTAATATTTCTTTGTTTCATACATGTGAGTTGAATACTTCTGTCGTACGTGCCTATATGCTTAAAGTGGAATGTGGAAGTGTTTGAAGAGATTCTTTTGATGTTTCAGCAGCTGTAGGCCCTGACGATTTTATTCCCGTCGGTCTAGTGAAGAGAGAGGATGTCACAGCTGAAAGGTTCAGTCACAGAGGTCGGAGGCGTAACGTTAATGAGCACAGCCGTTAAAAAACCTACGCAGAGCAGGCAAGACGTGCTTTATTTTTCTCACAATGAAAGGTTATTCTTGCAGCTCATACTGTAATTATTTTGAATCAATGTTTTTGCAAATATTACAGCTTTTTGTAGATATTCTCACACTCTCCTCACCCTGTGCAAGGAAATGATTTATTTTAAATTTTTGGCCATGAAATAAAATGTACAGAAGGCTGCATTAACTGCTGCTCTGTCATTTCTGCTGTTAGCATTTAATTTGATGATAAATATTTTCAGTAGGCGTGACCAGTTCTATAATTTATCCTATAAAAATGTAATATCAAACTTGTCATCAAGTGTCTGAAATCTACAAGCTAACTTGTATGTTTCTTAATTTAAGACAAATGGCATAATACAATTGTATTATTCATCTGCATACAATAAACTACATGAATAGAAAATAAGAGAAAAAGAAAAGAAAGCTGAATCAAAATCCAGGAGAACTGACATGAGAATAAAACCGATGGGAACGTTTCAGAGAGGCTTATTTTCATCTCAGGTACTTCAATGTATTAATGTGCAATCTGCTCCGGATGGATCCCCACGGACTTGTAGATTTCTTTGAGGAGAAGCAGAGCAGTGTCTTCAGATTCCCTGCAAAACAACGCAAGTGTTAATATAAAAGGCTTTAACCTGTAGTGCGAATTATCCATCCAAATGTTTTGGTGATGTCTGCTTTCTCTCAAATATAATGGAACTAGACGGCCCTTCGCTTGTGGTGCTCAAAGTGCCAAAAATAAAAAAAAAATACATTTGGAAAAACGCGACAGCAACGTCTCTTTCCAGAAATAATGACCCAGTTCCACAAGATAATACACAGACCTTGTTGTGAGCAGTTTCATGTAGGAACTATTTTTTGCATACTTGGTTGTCAAAGTATGGCTGTAAAAAGACACATGCTTTCCTCCATTAAGCACAAACATTTATTCATCCAATCACATCTAGTGATTAGATGCCTTTATTGTGCAGATCACAAAATCGGGATGCATTCTGGGAAATGTATTTTACGTGCACTGTACTTCCACAAACGCCGCATAGAATTGCAAGCTCGCACAAGCTACATAAAGTGAGGTGTCAGGCTGGATTTGCCTTGAATTTGACACGTGATGAGAGGTTAGCTAACCAAACTTACTAAGCTAGCTAACGTTACAGCTTAGCCGAGGGGGACACCAGTAATGTTGACATCCAGCACTGTCACAAGCATGAGCCTCTTGTCCATGAGCAGATGCACGCTTCCGTATGCACAGAAAGAAAATAGTTCCTACATAGTTCAGACACTTTTTACAATAAGGTCTGTGGATTATCTTGACTGACCGGGTCATAACTTTTTAAGCACTTTCAGCACCACAACCATAGTGCCATTATATTCCAGAGAAGGCCGACATCTCTACAGCCGATATCTCCAAAGCTCAGCAACTCACAACAAAACAACCTCGATGGATAAATCGCACTACAGGTAAGAGAAAAAAAATATGTATTTTTGATTTTCAAGTGAACTGTCCCTTCAATTTAAGTCCTTTTCCATGGAGGACATTTTGTCACAGTAGGAAAAGTAGAGGTAAAGAATAAAATGAATGATTGCTGAATTCAATTTAGTGGCAGAGTCCTAAACGTATTTAGTTTTCTATAAAGTAAGACGAGGAAAAGCAGCAAATTTTTTGGCATTTTTGTTTGAAGAATGGAGGGACTGAGTCTTTGACTTTGTTGTTAAAGCATGAACATGCAGTGGTAAAAAGAGTTCTCTGTACCAATAGCAGAGATGACTCTGGAGGGCAAACAGGTACTCGTTGAAACTCTCGATGGGCTTCTCCTGCAGGACGTAGTCGATGCGATTCCCTCCGTTCAGCATCCCCATCTTCACCTGAGGCTCCTCTTCTTTCTGTGGCTCAAGGCTCTCTGGGATCTTATGCTCTGTGCGAAAAAACAAAACAAAAACAGAATGGAGTTACACATTTTACACAATACAGAAATGACTTGAAGAATCACAAGTAAGAGGAACTCACCCTCCTGTGCCTGCTTCTCCTGCTCTTCGATCTGATTGGCCACGATGGCCAGCTCAGCCTGAAGCTGGGCAGACGCGGTGTGAGCCCGAGCAAAGTCGTTCAGCGTCTGCCAGGCGCTCTTAAGGGAGCTGATAAAACCTTGCTTCAGGTCAGAGCCCATCCTGGTGAGACTCTCCTTCAGCTCTGAAACACAAAGAGATCCATTACAAATCCATCAAAGCTAATTACTTGACCAATTATTAGACATTGATTGGTCTTAAAAAGAGACCAGTTGTCCACATTGTTCTCTCTTTGTCTAAATCTAAATAACAACCAACAAGAGAAACTTCATTTTAACCTTCAGCTTACATTTTTCTGCAAAAGTAAGAGAAAAATCACTGTTTTGCCATTTTATGACACCACAGTAAGTTCAATGTAAGAATAGAGTCTTTGTATTTTGCCACAAACCAGGGCACCCCACCCATAAGAGGCAGAGAGGCCTGAGCTGACGCACAACGTGCCGTGACACTAGACAACAACCCAGTTTAAGCTCTCATGAAGGCATGGAACTGTATCAGCATTTACTAATAACTTGGGCCATACTTTGAATGTACTTGTACCTTTGTTACAAATTAAAAAAAATAATAATGACAACAGTGGTGTAGTTATTTGTGAAAAAAATCAGCGTGTGTCGTACCGAGATGAAGCCTCTTCCTCCCTTTGTGATGTGGGATCAAAACTGGCTTCAAGTCCAAGTCTGGTAATATCATGGGCTCGATCCTGTACGCCACTGGGTCCAACTGAAAGAAGAATTGATCACTGATGAAGCCATCAGATAGTAATGCATAAAGCGACTCAGCTTTATCAGCTAATCATTTTAAGAATTATAGCCGACTGAATGGCATGCTTTGCACACTACAATAATATGTAAAGACTTGCAATCAAAAACAATAAAAATGTGCAACAAGCCGTAGCAGTAATTCCTTCGGGATGTACAGTTTAGAAGAGCTGCATACCGGATGGTAAATATTGAAGAATCCCTTGCATGTGGGCAGCTGGTAGGTCTCTTCGATCTTTTCCAGCCCTCGGACTGTCAGAAACATCCCGACTGGAGAACCCAAGGCGAAGAAATTCACTGGCTCGAAGTCCAGAGAGTGGTAGACCACAGACACCTGCAGAACAAAACATTAACATCCCTTAAAATGTCTGACCTGGGCTATACTGACTTCTATCTGTCCAAAGTTTGTCACTAGAAAAGGACTGAAGGAGATGTCTGTGCACTTCCTAAAAATCTAGGATTCAAACATACAACAGGCGAGCTACTTTTTAATGTGGGAAAAGCATGCTAAATAAAATATTATTCATAGTCGGCTTTAGCTCGCTCATTTTACCTGCCCAGTGCCAACTTCAAAGTAATTGTAGTTGACGTGGATGGAGGAGACATTGTTGCCCACTGGGAGCTTCTTCACAGAGGGATCAGGAAGAGCTTCAGCTGCCGGTGGAGGCGCCGCCACCTGACTGACCTCTTTGACCTCGGCTTTCTTCTCCTGCGCTGCCTGACGCGTAGCCTGCCGCACACGAAAACCAAGACAAAAAGCCCCGTTAGTTGTCGGCGTCCCGCTTCCGAGCCTCACAAGTACTCGACAGACACACCTACCTGCTTGTTCACTCTTTCTTTGACAAACCTCGCAATCTTTTTCCTGGGACCGAGTGGGATTCCCATCTCTTTCAGGTCCTCGATTGTGCACATGAGCTGCAAGAACGCGAGAAAGGGACAAAGTGAAGCAGCCACCACTATTCTTATTAAAAAAAAAAAAAAAAAAAAAAAGGTATGTGAATAACATCAAAAACCCCAAGCGGTTATGAAATTACTTAGATTTTAGCAATTAAATATTAAAATACCAAATAAGATGCCTTTAAAATGTCCCCTTGTGACCTTAACTACATTTATTGTGTTTATGTTTGTAGATACTCTTCTTACAAAAGATTCTATGTCAATTCTCTCCTCATCAAAGGTTCTCTTGTACTCAGACAAGCCCAGATGTTCCAGCATGGCAGAAAGATCCTCAAACTCCTCCCCGTCTTCTTTGGGCTCCTCTTCCACAGCTGGAGGGCTGACGGCGATGTTTCCCTGTGTAATGGGGGCTGGCACCTGGTGGGAGAGGCAGAATTTACAATTATGTGTTGCAACATTATGTTTTTTCAGCTGTTGACAGATGAAACATTACTGTACGTATTCAATTGCTTCAATTCAACTGGGATATGACCTGTTTGGTGTCTCCATTAGCAGTGGGTATGATTGGCATGGACAGTGCAGGGGAACCATTTTTCTGATTTGACAAAAGGTCAAAGAGAATCAGCGAACCTGCCAGTACAAAAAAGAGAAACAGTACAGTGTAGGTGAAAAACAGGAAAAAAAACAAAGCCAGTGGTGTTGAAGCTACTCAACTGGTTTATTACCTAAGCTGTGTCCGCACACTGACATGCCTCCTCTGTAATCTGGGTTCCTCTTCATGAAAAGGGCATAAAGTCTGTTAATCTCTTGGGCAACTGTGTCCATGATGGTCTGACAGTAAGTGGGACTGTTGTAGAAAAGCACATCTAACAAAGTCTCATTTGTGAAGTGACGTAAACGTCCAGTACTGGGTAAGGTAATCTTCTTTATCCTCCTGCAAAAAGAAATAAGAAATAATTAAATTGTTAAGTCTATTCAAGGAGAAGTCCGTGATATTATCCGTGGATTGATCGTGATCAAAAACGTCCGAAGTCAGTTTGAACCTGCCTCTCCTTACCTGTCCACCCCTGTGGCATCTCCATGTAGAGCCGTGTGCCACTGGACAGGCAGGAACTCCACCCGGCTGATGGCGTGCCCATCCAGCGATTTCTTAAAGTGACTGTGCAGCAGCTTAAGTGACACACTGCGGAAGTCGTCCACTGAAAGCACACGGATTTGTATGGTTTATTTCTTCAATAACATCCCCAATGGAGGGCACATTATTACTGGCAAACGCCATGACTGTATGCTACTCACCACACTCGACCATGCTCCTAAACCTCAGGTCACACACGGGACCAATTCCGTGAACCATGAACACAAGATGGTCCACCTTGGGGAGCTCACCTGGAAAAGGTGCACAGGATTTAAAGCTGAGTTTTATGTTTTTCCTCTATACGTTCCTACACTGAGATTAAATTAACTTAAATCAACTACCATCAGGCACTTCATCATGGTCATCGTCAATCCCTCTCTTCACCACTCTGGGCCTGGTCTGCCCATCCTGAGTTGTGCCCCACTCATCTGGTATGGAGGAGGCCTGAAACTGCACAATCACCTACAGAGGCGAACAGAACACACCAAATCAAACCAATGGGATTAACCATCACAAGGCCACAACTTCGCACTAATCAGACAAGGGTTTACCTTCGGATTGTGCATGACAATGGTCTCCCCCGATGGGAACTCCAGTCTACGGTGCCACTGGTTGGTAGACACAGCTTTCTTATACTCCGCCTGAAGTTAAAGATACAAGTATATACAGTGATTTACGATTCAGTTGATGCAGAGCTGGATGAAGCAATTGTGACACATTTTATTGACATGTAGGAGTGAGACAAACCTCCAGCTTGTCGCTAAACTCCTCGGAGTAAGGAATAAAGCGACTATCCGTATCCCCTTTGTAGAACCAAGAGCAGCGCCGGACCTCCGTAGGCTCCTCCTCCCAGTAGACTGCAGTCCGTATGCGGTCATAGAGCTGCACGTCGTAACGCCCTCCGTCTGTACGCACGATCACATTTTCTGGGTCTGGTTGAACTGGAAGAACAAAAAAGTCCACAAAAACATCAGAGCAGATCACAGTTTCACTGTGTTCTGAAATCTCTGCATAAAAACATTCACAAATCACCCCGTGCAGCGTGGGAGCGTACCCGAGTTATACGTCTCCTCCAGCTGAAGAGAGTCAATGATACTGAAAGGAAGCCATACACTCTTTGATTCCACTTGTTTGCAGTAGAACCAGTGAAGCTGAACGGGCTCATAGACGTTGTAGTTGTATGGCATCATGGGACCAGCAGGAACTATCGCTCCAGCAGTGCTGGCTGAAGGTGGAGGCGCATGAATCTGTGTGGGAGGAGGCTGAGGAGAGACGAAAAAAAAACCTGATTATAAATTCTACATTAGTGATGACTGCATTTGAGACATGTAGATCCAACACAGTCGGTGATTAGCTTATATCTACCTTTGTGAATGTGGGTCCTGTCAGTGGGAATGTCTGTGGTGCAGAGCTGAGAGAGTAAGGGTTCTGTTGAGGTGTGTGAGTTGGTGGCAGGATTTCTGGAGCTGGAATATAAGGACTGGCTCTGCTGCTGGTGGGGGTATGTCGGTACGGGTTATGACTCTGTGGCTGCATCTGGGGAGGTGGTGGGGTCATTGTGGTGGGAGGAGGAGTGTGACGCCCCATGGGGCTCTGGTAAACGGCACCGCCGAACGAAGGAGGAGCAGGGTTCATTTGTGAGCCTGGAGGTGGTACAGGAGCCATCCTGATGCTGCTGGGAACAGAAACCGGGCCCGTTGTTGTTGGGGCTACTGACGGGGCCGGCAGTGGGCATGGCGACTGGCCGATGGATGAAAACGGGTCGCTGCTGGTTACTGGGTTGGAGAAGTAGTTGAACGTAGAGGGGGCCGGTCCATTCCCAGAGACCTGACCCAGAAAGCTGTCTTCTTCTCCAACATCAGTGGAATCATCTTATAAATCAAAACAGAGTGAAACTTTTACATCTGAACAGTTTTGTAACTCTGCAGAGGACTTTCAGAGACATTTAAACACAACAGGGGAAATTAGGAAAATGTCAAATGTCTTTTGTCTGACCAAATGTCCAATTTACAGTGATTCCTGTCAACTAATTGCTGCATATGATAGTATATCAATACTTATATACGTACAGCTCCATTTAAATATAACCCAGATTACAGCAAAACAAGCAAATACAGCTAATCTTACCAGTAGAGTTTTGAAAAGGACTTAAATCTGCCAGCTCAGACTAAGACTTTACAGAAAATGTTTTGGTATGTCTGCTGCAAATAGCTCCTCTTTATGTAATAACACATCACATGGGTAGTCTGACCAAATTAAATCATTGTCTGTGAGGCTAACCTGTCTGACAGACGACTATTAGCTCAGGCACGCTGTTTTTTTAGCCACTAAATAACAGCTGACAGCAGCAGCACAGAACCACTGTTAGCTAGCTAGGCTAGCCTGCTAAGAGCACAGCTAATGTTTAGACATTTCAACAGCCGGTTTTTCATCTCACCTCCCGACAACACCGCCGGACCAGTGGCCTGACTCACTGGCATGAAAGGCAAATTGAAATTAAACTCCGGAGCGCCGCTGAACAGTAAATTTGCACCGGTGTTGGGAACATTATTATTTTTTCTATCTGCCATTTTCCCCTAGAATTACACGTAACCACTGCCGGAATAAGCAGCAGGACACGCTCAGTTCTCCAAACTGACTTTTTTTTTTTTCCTGCGCTCACTAATGATCTCAAACGCATCGACAGCAGCTCAGCTAACTGCAGGGACAGCGTCACATCGTTTATAGATCTACTAAAACAACGCACGTCAATTTTGACCGCACTTCGTCGGTTGTAGGAAAAACAAACACTCGTTCTCACTACTGCCGCCTACAGGCCAAATAGTTACAATCTGAAATTTTACCATTTCGAATGAGCTAAAATAAAAATTGTTTTAATTGAATTTATATCAAAAGTAAATAAATGTTTTTTTTCTTTTCAGTAGTACCTCAAAACAAAACGCCCAGCACACTGAAGTACTTCAGACAAGCGCGATAGCTACCCGCTCTCCGGTTGGTCTCTGTGCAGAAAACAAACGAACTACGAGCTCCTCGACTGGTGACGCAAATTTCCCGCCCTCACTTCTGCAATCCCGTGTGTGCGAAAGTTAACAAATTAGTGTTTCCACTGAGATTTCACCTTGGTATATATATTTTTTTATATATCTTCTTCAGTCGTTTGTCACTGGCCAACGATGCCTTCCACCTACGACTGGATTAACAACCCTCTGGATGTTGTTGAAGGGATGTTTGGTAAGAGACACACCGGAACTTCACTCCTTGACAGCGAACGTTTAACTCGTGAAACAAGCTAGTTAGCTGCATGGCTACGTACCATGCTAAGTACCATGCTCATCTCATGTATTGCATTAGCTGCGCTTAGCAAACAATCATGTTTCGACGAGTTGTAAATGTCGAAACTGCCCATACCAGTGACGTTATCATTTTTTTTTAATTTGAAGAAGAAATGCCGGGTGTTCAGTTTGATCCGAAGACCTAAAGATCAACAACATGTTGCATTCACGTCCCCTTAAAGTCGTTTAAAAATGTACTTAACTCCTATTATGTGCAGCATTTATGTCCTAAACATAGCTTTAGAGGCTGTTTTTTGTTTATTTAAACCATATTTTCTTACAGTATTACATAGTATTTAACCATATTTAATTTGAACCCTACCCTACCAACTCTTTGTCAAGAGTTTCAGTCCAGCTCCTTTGAAGACGTTTAAAAACATATACTGGTAGTTCTAACCTCAAAAGTAAGCAGCCAGTTTTGAAGTGTTTGAGGATGCACAGATATTTCCTATAAAACTCATCAATATGAAGTGTTTTCTGACTTATAAATGAAGTCAAACCATTAAGGTTTTAAGAAGAGTTACACACCAAATTCTTTATTCCCATGCTTGCTTTGTGACCATTTATATCTAATTAAATGATTGGTAATCTCAAAGCCAAAGGTTCTTTGCTATTATGACTGATTTATGCCTCCACTACTTTAAATGATAATGGTGATCTTATTTATCTTATGTGTTTTAGCTGCTGCCCAGAACAATCCAACCTCTGGATGGGAGGCGAAAGCGGTTGAATTCTTTAAAGATAAGCTGAAAGAGAAGGATGCTCATACCTGGGTAATGTTGGCTCTGGGATCCTTTCATCATTTGAATTCTGCAGAGATGGAAAAAAGATGCCTGTAAACAGTCTGTGTATAAACACACTAGCTTGTAAATGACCTTCATTTTCTGGCGCAGGTCCCATCTTTGAACGATGTTCCTCTGCACTACCTGAGGCCCAACAGCCTCGTGAAGTTCCGTTGCTTAATCCAAGACATGTTCGATCCGGAGTTCTACATGGGAGTGTATGAGACTGTTGACCCATCTACAAAGGCTAAAGTAAGCCCTGTTCCTTCTCCTTGTCCTCTCCTGTGCAGCTGTTTGCAGAGTACAGCCCTCTCATGTGTCCACTGCATGCCTTTTGCATTTGATAATGTGTTAGGTGTTGTCATATTATCATCTACTGTCTGGCTATCCCCAGGTGTTGCGGTGTGGGAAGTACAAAGATGTGACAGAATGTGGGGTAAGTCCACCTCTGCTGAATCACTCGAGACACCCATAAATGCCTCAATTCAGCTCTGCTAGTAGTGACATGTGTTTGACTCCAGGTGGATTTTAAGTCCAGGAACACTGTGACTGCAGAGAGACAGACTTTCTACTGTGTGCCAATCCCTGGAGAAAATCTCTGGGTGAAAGAGATATCCTTATCTTGTCTGGATTATATCATATCTACCTGATGGAAATCCAGTGTTTTTGAATACTATCCTGCTAGTTTTCCTTAATTCTGTCGCACAGCTATGCCGGCTCTAGCCAAGCAAGAGTGGTTCCTTCCACCTCGTATGTGCCGACCAGACAGAAACGCAGCTACGAGGAAGACGACGACGACATGGACACTCAGCCGCAGAAGCAGAGGGAGCCGAATAGTGGTATGAGCAAGGATATCACAATTTCCGAAAGGCCAAAGTGAAATCTTCAAATTGCTTGTTTTGTCCAGCCAACAGTCCAAACTCCAAAGACTCTTCATTTACTGTCATAAATGACAAAGAAAAGCAGCAAATCCTGACATTTAAGAAGCTGGAACCAGCAAATATCTGACGATTTTGCTCGGAAAAACGATTGATCGATTATCAAAATAGTTGGCAACTATTTTTCTTTCGATTGACAATCGGTCAACCAATCACAGCAGATTTAGTAAGAGCTGCTGTGTACTTCACGATGGACATGTAGCTGGGTGCAAAACAGAAGCATTGACTATTGGTGATGTATACATACTGTATATATCCAAGTGTGGATTTATTAACGCAGACTGCTCCCCATCTCGCTGCAGGTCCTCAAAGTCCCACAGAACAGCACGGCAATGGTGACTGTAAGAGGCAGGAGACAGAAGCTCCTTCCGGCCAGACGGCATCTGCCTCCCATCTTGACCTCAACTTCCCCCTCCCGGGTGAGAAAGGCCCCTCCTGCCTAGTCAAGGTGCGTTGTGTCACACAGTTACCGGTGAATGATTTATCTCACGTCAAACATTTGTTCTAAGCGGTGATTTCAGAGATGACGCTTCCATTATCAGCAGGAAGCTAAAATGTGCGTGTTGTTGGCAGGTGTACGAGGACTGGGACAGCTTCAAACTGAACGACGCGCTGGAGGTCTACGGCATCCTCTCTGTCAGCCCGGCTCTCAGCGCTCTGGCCGACGAAAAGTAAGACACGTTCCAGGGCAGAATTTCCCTGCGGTGGTGATGTGCGTGTTTTGGCACTCATTGTTGGCGTCCACACAGAGACGCCTCCTCATCTGTCCTGGACCCGACGGAGTGCATGGAGACCGCAGAGGAGCAGAGAGTGCACAGCCCGCCGGCCTCGCTCGTCCCCCGCCTCCACATGGTCTACGCCAGGCCGCTGCCACACAACAACCCCCTGCTGCCCTTTGTCACCTTGGTGGACAACAGTGCCTGTGAGGACAATTTTTCTTCTTCCACTGTGTGTTTGACTGTGAATGCCATTTATCGTTAATATTTTTAATAGATCTATTGCACTACATCAGTGCTGATGTTCGTGTCGGAAGAGAAGGAGGGAAATATTCATATTATTGTCAGGGGAACAACATTTTTTGCATCAACAAATTTTTTACACAGACGTAAATGAGCCTAGCTACAACTCATCTGATTTGCATGACACGCTGCTAAATACGACGTGATGCCTGGTTGTTTTGACACGTTGCACATATCGCTTTTGGAACAACTGCAAGTGTGTTTTCATATCACAGGAGGGAGACTGACTATGAGTAAATATTGGTTCAATCTCAAGCTCAGCAAACCGATCAATGTTTAAATGTGTCATTTAAAAAAACCCCAATGTGGGGGATTTCTGGGAAAATGTTAAAACTCCTTGGATGCGATTATTTCTGTAAACGGGGAAGAAAAAAAAGTGTAGCGGATCATCTACCCGATGAATGTTATTAGTGGTGCTTCTGACTTCTGACAGCGTTCCTGTACTTGATCTCACACTTGATGCCCAACATGAATCGAGCAGAACTGCTGCAAAAATTGAGAAAATTAATATGTTCTCATGCCATATTCCACACTGTGTAGATGCTAGTGCTTTAATTTTTATTAGTCTAGAAAATGTCATCACAATTTCCCAGAGCCCAAAGTGATTGAGTTTTTCATCCTGCTTCTTTTAATGGATTAGAGTGTCAAGAGAACACTAATCATCAAGAAAATTAGTTATAAATAATTCATTTATCATTTAATTTATCAAGCAAAAATGCCAAACATTAGCTGGCTTCAGCTATTAAGAGCAGCTTAATGTCCAGCTGTGTGGGGAAAGAAAAGGGGGGCCGTTATGTCGAAGTTCATTTGTGTTGTAAAGCTTTCCAAGAGGAGGAGTCATGCAGCGGATGTGTTCCACTGTAAAGCTTTTTAAAATCTGCACTGTCCATTGTTTAAACTGTCTTTCCTCCTCAGTTTTATCTTCGACGCTAAGTGAGATGGCCTCTGTCAGAGCCGAGCTGCTTACATACTTCACTCACATCCTTCTGGGAGATGCCCTGGCTGCAGAGTACCTCATTCTGCATCTCATTTCTAACGTGTACGTTAATTTTAATCTGCAAGTGCTTTATGGCTTCACGCTAAAGCCAGAGGAGGATTTTTCATTTCACGTTTCGGTTGATTTTTCTTGTAGGTACACTAGACGGGATGTTCTCCCTCTGGGCAAGTTTACCTTGAACCTCAGTGGCTGTCCTACTGTCGCCTCTTACACCCAACACTTCTACCAGATCATCCAGCAGCTCGTGCCTTCTGTGAGTTAGCTCTGCCACTCCAAGCAAAGATATTTATTTATTTTTGGTTGAAATGACACTGAAATTTTCCCCCCCTGCAGTCGTACTATCTGGGCATGAGCCTCCAGAACATGAACCAGACGCGGTTGGTGCCTAAGAAGGACTACGTGGCCAATCGGCTAGTGAGTGGAGCCCTGCAGCTGGCCAGAAACACTTCGCTCTTCCTGGATGAAACCCAGTTGGAGCAGGGACAGCTGGACACGACAGGTGAGGCCACGAGGAGATGGTGCACTGAGAGGATAAACAAAGCAGTTAATGCTCTGCAGCCTGTAGACACTGACCAGGTTGGACCTTCCTCTGTGTGTGCTTGTTTATGTTGTGTAGGTGTGCGTAACGTCACGGCCCTGGGGAACCTGATCTCGTGGCAGAAGGTTGATTATGACTTTAACTACCACCAGATGGAATTCCCCTGCAATATTAACGTGCTCATCACATCAGAGGGCCGCTCGCTGCTGCCGGTGAGGACAAACGGGGACGAGGCGTGCAACTGCAGGGAGAAAACTCACCCCTACCCACCACTGATCCCCCATCCCAGCCTCCATGGCACGACCAGGGGAGAGGGGGGGGGGGGGGGGGTTCAGGTTTCCCACAGCCTCGCATGAG
>JBBPCS010000573.1:1447819-1510985 GCA_037974645.1 Hollardia meadi | reverse complement strand
CACAGTACAAAATACAATAAAATAGTCACGAATTTAAAACTAAGAATAAATAGTAACAATAGAATATAACAGAAAATTTGTAGATATATGCATGTATACATCCACATATCTATAGCTACATCCAGTGTTTCCATATACAAATGCTGGTTACAGAATATAGAATATGTATGTATGCACATATTCTACATCACAGCAATAGACAGCAAGAGTTCTGTCTATTGCCAGCCACATATGACATATACATGTTCAAATTCACCAGCCACTCAATAGTAAATCACTATTTTGTGTATAAAATCTACCTGCAGCATCTGGCTGGTAGCTGCTGCTGGTCTTTATGAATCTTATAGGTTATACACCATTACATTTAAAAAAAAAACAATCCAATGTCATTTTATTAAAGGTTTAACTTGGTTGAAGAAAAACTAACTGAGTGACTAATAGGAACACTGGAATGCTTAGCATTGGTGACAGATTGAGCATCTAGTGGAGAAAATTAGAAAAAAATGTAAAGGGTGAGGCTAAGGGTGGAGAACATCAACTGTAGGCAGCCTCAGACAATGACTCTTCCTGTTCCACCAGCAAGAGAATTTCATGTACTGGCTGTGAGGGCCCCACAGGAAAGGTATTGCAGAAAAAAAAGAAAGACATAATACCAATAATAAATAATAACACAACTTCACTCAGAATGTGTAATATCATGGAAAATACCTCACTCTGTGCCTGAGAGTGGAGTGGAAACCCAGCGAAGAGTGTAAACCCTTTTTCCAATTAAATAATGAAACAGCAGTGCAACTAAAAACCAGTTCAGGATGACTGCACAGCCATACAACCTCAGCAGACGCAGACATACAGCCTTTCTTGTGACTCTAATAAAGAGTTTTCTTTTACTCCAGCACTTCTTTCACTCCATCTGGGAATGTGATTCATACAACAGCCCATGGTGGCATTTCATCTAATACGAAAGCATGACCAATTTTTGGGTCACAGCTATGAGCAGCAGTGATCACTTCTGTGAGCAAGGTCTCAACGCCAGGAGATGCTTTCAGTGACACTTAACATGCTGGTTTGACCCTGTATTTACTTAATGTTCTTATACATTTGAATGGTATTATAGTTTTTAACAACTCGCCTTATTAGAATAGTATATCTGTTAAGATCTGATAAGGTAAGCACGTCATGTGAAAGGTAAAATTCTGTTATTTTCCCTTTGTAACAGTCCTTTTAACATGTCTGTTTGGCCTATAAGAACAACTGAAGGGTCAAATTTACCCTTTACAGTGTGTAACATAAGGAGTAAAGCAAGAAATTAGGAGGCTGTTTGGGGTGTTGGCACTCCCGAAATAAAAGCCACGACTATGATTTAAAGACTTGGCCCATCCAACAATTTATATGTCGTCTTTACCAAAGAAGACATCTTCTTCTTTACTTGCTTCGTGCGGGATGAATTTGTGCGATTACAACGTTTATTTCAGATATAAAAACGAGACATGAGAGATTAGATTAAACCGCTGAGGCGTTTTACGTGGCTACATGGTGATGAAAGCAAACGTGTAATGTCTGTGAACTCCGCACGGGTCAAGAAATACATAGCTTTTATTTCAGTCCATCAGGTGATAATGCCACATGTTAGTTCCAGGTAAATGGCCGGCGGCGGCAGCTGAGAAAGATGTCATCCAGTACTTACCAGGTCTGACGGTCATGGTCCCGTCTTTTCGGCTGCACCACAGAGCACGGTCCCCGCTCTGAAGAATGTACTCGTCTTTGGCTTGGAACAGCTCCATTTTGTCCCTTTACGTTACACAAACGTGGGTAATTAGCTGGCTTAGCAGCCAGGTACAGGTAATTATCGGCTTCCACGTCTTGGGAGGTTAACTGTAGCTAGCCAGAAAGCGACTGGCTAGCCACGGTTAGCTCGTTCCGCGCGCAGGCTGGTGTGCTACAGTAGCTAGCTACCTAGCTGGCTAGCAGCAGCTGGATGCGTGTCGTATTTGTTTATTCCACTTCTACGCATACTGATAATCAAATTCCGTTTCTGCCGGAGAAGAATCCATTCCCGTAGTCATGCTGGAGAGAGTAAAGCCAAAAACGCACATCAATGAGAGAGCGAGGTGTCCCTCCCAGCAGCTGTCGTGCGCCGTTCAGGACGTAACTGACAGTTTCCTGCTCCAAACAATAACACGTGATCTGTGCCGTGACCATCATCACCGGTGTACAGGTACTACGTAAAAGATTAGACTAGTCATTACATATAGAGTTAATTAATTAAGCTATGATGTCATTCTATTTTGAAAACATGATGATTCCCCCCCCCCCATATCATTATTTGCCAGAATTAAGAATGTGTGGCTTTATTTTATTACTTTATTTATTATCTGTGTTTGATCTCTATTTAAGATATGCATATAATTTCCCTGTTATATGCAGGGGAGGGAAAAACATCACAGCTATAGTACCTCTTGGTCAGTGACAGCAAGGCTAATCTAATCTGAAGGAGGGATGTTCTTAGAAATAGGGGGATTATGTATAAAACAATCATAAAAGAAAAGTAAATCAGGCCCCTATTCTGATGTTACAGGCAAGGGTCATTTGAAAAACACACATTTCGAAGTGTCCCCACCCATCAAAGAATAAGGAGGCAAAAATGTTCAGAGTTATGACTCAGTGTTGCTCTGAGGGAAAAGGCAGGGAGCAGCTGATCTCAGACAGAGACACATCTGTTAAACTTACCATCAAAAAGCCTTCAGTGGAAAACAAAGCTAGACTTAAGACAGCTGAAGGCTGGGTCAGGGACACATCTTCAAATCCAAACATACATACATTATTTAAATATGGCAAGGAGTAAACATGGTGGAGCTAGAACAGTATTAGGCATACTGCATACAATTATATTATTCCTAATGCTCTAAAAGCAAAAAGCTAAAGAAAGGACAGAGATCCCAGAATACAAGACTACTAACATGCTCCTAAGTATTTAAAAAAATCTCATTTGTGGGGACTGAAATATTAGTCAAAATCCATGTCAAATAAATTTTATTTTTAACCATACCAACATGACTTGCTTTCAACAATGCATCAGCCTGCTACTCATAAACTGTGCTCAACACTAAGCCACAATTTGTAAAGGTGTTCGACAGTGACCCTGCCATACAGATGGCTTATGATCGTGTTACAGTGACAAATTACAACACAAACAATTAGGGAAAATCTTAAATTCGAACCTTTTTAACAGAATAACATGTTTCTTGTAATTCATCTGTTTATGAATCAGGTTTTTTTCTCACAGTTGATATATTTTTAAGGCTATTAAGCCGCTTTTCTGTTTGTGTCATTACAGATTGTGGCTGTGGTAGTTATGTAAGAACATTCTGACGATCTTAAAACTGTGATTCCTCATTAGCACCGAGTGCTGATTGTCTTGACATCTCAAGTAAGATGCACATCTCACCTCAATTTGTCATTACACATTTGTAAATGTACCAAAATACTGTATAATGATATAAATACTGATACAGTGTTATCAAGTAAACCGATGCACATACAAACACTCAAACACGTCAATCAAAACTTGTGTAACTTATACATTTCAAATGAAGTGCTGCTGATTTTTCAGCATGATACATTTCAATGATGGCAAAGTGCAAAGACAGCAAAATCAGTAATGCACCAAAAAAGCAGCATCTAATAAACGTATTCACTGTGTTCTGTGACAATGCAGCTCCGACATGGCCATGTGGCTATAAAGGGGAAAATGCCGTTCTGTTGACTGAGTTTTGCAGTGGGTTCTGCTTTAAAGCCCCTCTATGTTTGCACTTGTGTACTAACTGATGTGCTGGCTGGGTAAAAGCTTCATATCAACATTTGATCAAGACAAAAAGGCAACCACATATAACATTTCTTAAGAAAATACTTGTACTTTTCTTCCATTTATTGATAAAGGCCTCTTATTCCAACTTCACTCTGACGAAAAAAATTGCTGTCAAATACCTTGATCATGACAGCTGTCTTATTATGAAGACATTGGCACAACATAGAAGGCAACAACATTGGCTTGAAAAACATGATTGCACTGAGCTACCATCAATTATGTGCTGAATGGCAGGATATACCAACACTGTTAATCAATGCATGCAACTTCCACAAATGCTGTAGATGGAGCAGGAAGAGAGAGATAGCCAGAGCAGACTTGTTCTCTATCAGATAGACAGCAGGTCCTCTTGATAATGAAGTTTGCAGACATTACGAGATCTCCTTTGCCAGCTCAACATTCTCCTTGGTGATCATGCTGGGCTCTCCTTTCTGTGTCAGGCTGTCTCCCTCCATCGCGCTCTCGCTGGCAGGCCTGGCTGGCTGCTCCTCCAGTTGCTCCAGTTCTTCCAGTATGGTCTGAACGCGACGGACTCCATCCCGTCTCGCCTGCCGTACATCTACACGACCCTCTGGGTCAACCGAGTCTAGCGCCAAGAGCTCTTTGGTCAGCAGCTCCTCTAGTAACAAGTATTTCTTATCATTCTTCTTTCCGTCGAAACATTTTACGTCCTGCTCCAGTTTCGCAACCCGCTCGACTATCTGCTGTACTTTAGCCAAGCCTGGGTGGATCGGGCACTGAGCAGCCTCTTCAGCCTCTACCTTTACTGGCGGGGCCGCTGAGGGGGCGGCTGTCGTGTCCTGGGCCTCTTGTTTCGGAGGTATTTGAACTGTGATGTCTGCAGTATGTTGTTGTGGTTGCTCTGGTTTCTGGGGCTGCATGAACTGTTGCTGCGACTGCATTAACTGTTCAGCATGCTGAGGTTGTGGAGATGTTTGAGATGGTGCCTGCTGGAACTGCTGAGGTTGCTGAGGTGGCGGCTGTTGGAAGTGTTGAGGTTGTTGAGGCTTTTGGACGTCAGCGTCTGCGTGCGATGGCTGGGGGGGTTGCATGTTCTCGGGTTTCTGCTGAGTGCTTTGTTGTTCCTGCTCAATTTTCGGGGGCAGGTCTCTTGTCAGCACGTGCTGCTGAGCCATAGAAATGAAAAAGAAGTCATTAGGATCTGTCACAATCAAACATTTTTAAACATCCAGAAAAAATCCAAGTGAAAACAGGCAAAAGTACCTGTGGTCTTTCTCCCACCACCTGTGTTATAATAGGTGACTGGCTTCTAATATGAGGTGGGAGGTGGATAGAATCGCGATGCTGGGGAAGCAGTATTGGAGAAGCCCTTTCCCGGGGAGTCTGAATTGCCGCGGAGTAGCCAGGCCATTCGTCTGTCTGAATGCGATGGAAGGGCTGCTGGTGCTCTGAGTAGGGGACGCGTTGAGAGTAGACCGAGGGATTTAACTGAGCTTGTGTTTGTGTTTGACCTCCTCCGCCCTCGTGGATCACCGGGATGGGGATGTAACCTGCTTGAAGACTCGTGCTGCTGGGTCTTGGAGGTTGGTGGTGTGGGACAGTGTAAACCTTGAAAATACATCAAATCAAAACAATGAAAATTCAGTATTTATTCCTGCATGCAAATTTTACCGTGTTGCAGCATGCATAGTCTTGTGTTTTTCAGTCATTACTCAAGCCCAACCTCTGCTGTTTGTGAAACAGGCGAGCTGGCCTTTCCAGGCTCAGTGGAGCAGCTGTCTGAAGGTCCATGTAAAGGTGATCTAGGCCTGCAGTGGAGCCCTGGCGTGGGGGAGGGTGTCCGCCCGTCTGTCCGGATATTCTGTGCAGTGCTCGGTTGGATGTAGGAATAACACGGATGCTGTTGCTGCCTCAGTTCTGCGCCCTCGTGGAAGACTGGGATAGGAACATAACCTGGGCGAAGAATGGGGTGCTTCATCTCCCTCACAAAGGTCTTCTGCATCTCCTGAGGGCTTGGTTCTGGTGGTATGTTAGGTCCATTTGCTGACACTTCTCTGACCTGAAACACAGCCGGTAATGTATGAATATTATCTAAAATGTTAAATTGCCACTAATTATATCTTTACAACAATGAACATCAAGAATCAAGAACTAAATAAAACTACTTAGAAGACCTTTTAGTTACATTTTAGGCAAAACTGATATTGGTTTCTTTACCAATTAGACCAAAAATATAGTTTAGACATTTTTAGTGAGTATAGTGATGTCGTTTACAGTGAACACAACAAACTTGATTGATATGATTGCTAAACCTTCGGCAATTATTAATTATTATTAAATATTTTGCTAAGTGATTAGCTTGTTTTTAATTTTGGAAGTTATAAAAATATTAAAACTAACAAAATACTTGAGTGTTTTCTCAAGCTATTCTTGCTTATAGTTGAGTAAACTATGTAATATTACTTTCATCTAGAAAATTGTATAGAGATTTACATTTAAAATACCTGTAGGTAAATAAATGCAACACTCTTATCTGAAATATATTCAACTAACCAAAGGGTTTTCAAAACCTGGAGGTTTTTTTCTTTTAAAAAGTGCTCTCAGTCCTGAGATAAGTGCAAAGTTTACAGGTTAAAATGTGACATTTCCACAGGGGATGCCAAAAGTATCACCTCTTTGAGTATTTGGTAAAATGAAATTACCTGCTGGTTACTTTACTGTAGACTGTTTGTGTTTGATATTTTGCTCCACAACCAGATAATCACGTATCCCACCACCAACAGTTTGGCACAACCTCTACACTAACATGTAATATACAGAGAGTGCCCTTTGACCAATATTTTAATTATTTTTGCATAAGCTTTTTATGAATTACAGAGTTTGACTTTGACTACATCTGTTCTGCTCTAGTGTAAATAACCCCAGAATACATGTGTATGCATGCAATACTAATAATTACACCCAAAGTAAGTCCTTATTCTGGGACAGCTGCAGGAAACATACACACACTCCATGATGTCAGACAATGAGAATAATGTTGGTAGAAAACGTATTTCTTATTATTCCCACAGTGTAACACCTGCCAATGACAGCTATGGGGGAGCACAAGCAACAGGTCTACTAACAGTTAAGTTAATTATACACATATATCTGAAAAGTTCAAACTAACACAGACCCCCACAGAGCATAAAGTGCATTTATATGTAAGCCAGTGACATTTTCCCCCCTCTAACACAAAAGTTAGGAAATAGCTGTGAACGACCCTTTGCCCTCTGCCATTTCAGTATGGGACACTGCACACTGCCAGCACCATTGCACCAATTTTATCCCCCTGACAGCTGTGTCTTTCTAGCAGATTCTTCGGGACACTAACTTTGGACAACAGTGTCTGCCTCCGAGACGAAAGATTACCAACTGGCAGCCCGTGAAGCTCACTCAGCCCACGGGTTTCTCTTTGCAGACAAGTGCATGTTTTCACAACAATGTATTAAATACAGATGATAAGTGATAACGCATCGGGCAGCCAGCGCCTCTGACATACAGTTCAAGTGAACAGCCTCAGTCCTTGTAAGGGAAAAAAAAAAAAAAGTTTAACATGAGCGAGATCGTCGCAGTGTTTTCCACCATTAAAGAGACGTTATTAACATGCTGGAAGCGGATCATAGGTAGCCTTTACTTCACTGCAGGGTGAGTCATCCGAGTAATAATAGTGTTAGATCATGACACGGGAACATAACGGGGTTGATCACCCGTTATAATAGGCTTATGAGCCGCCTGTGAGGGGGAGGTGACGGTGCCAAACAAGGCCTAACTGTTACAGCCAACGAGATTAATATAGCTGTAACAGTGATTTAGCACAACGCTTTAACCAAAACACGCACTGTCGCCGACATAGATAGACAAAAATAGCCCGTTGAATAGTTGCACAGCCGTAAACCGTCAACGCCGATTCACCAACTTTATCCCGCCGCTTTTACCTTTTTCGTGTCGTGTCTCGGGTCATTCCAGGTTGTCGTGCGGTTATTGTGATCCACGAAGAAGGGCCATCCAGTCTGAGGGTCAATTTTTACTTCCCATCCGAGGGGGAGAGGGTCGTTGTCATTGTTGGCCATCGTCAGTATCGGCGTCTGCGTCTTCATGCCGTTCATGTTGCTGGCTCGCTGTCGGGCACTGACACATTTTATACAGGCGACGGACGCTTTAAAAGATTCCTTGAAGTGACGTGGAGAAGTGGGCTGGAAGTTTCTCGAAATAGCAGGGTTAATGTTGGGGCGGACGGCGCTGGATAGGTGGAATGGGTTCCCAGACCTGCTAGCCCACCCCCCTCTACATAGACATATAATAGCTTGGATTTTTTTTTTTTCGTTTGCTGCAGCTGTGGACATATTCCAGATTAGGATTAGAATTTAACACCACTGTCTTGGACCTGAGTGACTACCTAATTACACCTAATGAATACTGAATACTTGCACAATGTTCAAACCAAACATGCACAATGTTTACAACCAACTTGCACCTTAATTGAACCTTTTTATTGCACCTTAATGTCTGTATGTATTCAACTGTTCTACCTGTATATAAGCCACAGTGCTGTTAAGCTACCTCGCTGTTTTACAGGTTACCGATATTATTTATAATATTTTTTGATATGTTCAGATTTTTATCTCTTATTTTCTGTTTTTATTACTGTCTTTCATGTGTGATTGCTGCTTAATTTCGTTGTATATCAGTAATATTATATCCTGTTGACTGGGAAATCGTTATCCTAATATCCCTGGGATTTCCTGGAGCCCCCTCCCCCGTGACACCTAGTGTGCCCCTGGACCCCAATTTGAGAACAATTTTCTGTATGTTAGACAAGGGAATCCCAAGCTTTTTCCACAACAACAGGTTCCCCAAATGGATGCACTCGGGACTCCCACATGAGAAATCTTGTGCAAGGGTTCTCAGTCTGGGTTTGCTATGATTTGATACACAATTACATAACTGTAGTGGTGTGACACAGTGTGGGCACAGTAATTTCTCTGATGATGGATCACAGGACCACTCCAATTCAGCCTCATAGTATGAGTGAAATACGACTAAATCTAAAAACAAAAAACAAACTCATCCTCACTTGGCCATGCTCAAACACAGTTTTGACATTACAGTTAAAGACAATTGTAATAGTGAGAAGATTGACAATAAATAACCTGTATTCCTGCATACAGGTGTTCACTGAAGGATAAGCCAGCTCTAAAAACATTTTTCATTAGGAATATTATTAGAGAATTTCTACAGGTTATTATAGGGAAACAACAGATACAAATTAGTCATAAAGGAGCCAGATTAAATCAGACTACTGTAGCCCTTCTCTTGAATTCTAGTGTGTGCGTAGTACAACACACATTTCTAATTGTGAAAATGTTCCAGTCATCCCTACATTGTTCAGTTGTACGTGCTACAATTGATACCTTATTAATACAGTGATAAAGTGATCAAATCACACTGATAAGTGATTCCTGATTCAGTGATTATGTTAATGTGTCCAGAATATTTAATGACATATTTCCAGAATATTTGCATGTTATGACCAAGGGGCAGATGCCTTGTTTTCCAAGCTTGTCAAGAAGCACCCATCCTGGCTTCTCTCTGAGATGGCTTCTAGTGGAGAAAAGACTTTGGTGTTGCTTGTTGTTGGCATGTGACAGTTCAGGTCTTTTTTCATCCTAAATTTATCAATTTATCTGTGGTGCTTATCAGTCACTAATACAAATAAATGATTAATTTTTCAATTTTGATTTGTTGCCAAAAAACAAACAAACAAAAACCCACCTTCCACCGCCTTGGAAAAATCTTACATAAAAAGTTATTTATGTTTAAATAATAACATTTATCTATTTTAAATTAACAGCGCACCTGTTTGATTGTGCAGAATAAACAAATCATTATTTTTAAATGCAGATCATTTCCTTAGTTTGATTTGTTGTCATTTTAATGCATATTTTGTATTATTGGTACTAAATAAAGACATGTTAGTCAAAACGTGTCCGTACTGTGGCTTTAACCCTGAAACTTGAGTTCAGATTCCAGAAAGGTCTCCGTGGTTCGAGCCACTACCGTGAACGTCGAACACTGGTGAATAAAATAAGCGCACCCTTGTACTCCACTTCAAAATAAAAGTGAAATCACATCCAGACTTTAAAAACATCTGATAAAAAGTACTAAATTAGTTCAAGCGTTTATAGTTATTAATTAACTATTCGCCTAGAGACATATATACATCCTTAACAAATGCATAGCGTTAATTTCCACGGTTCTAATTGGGGGAAAAAAAAAATGTTTTCTGACATCGTTGGGGCTCTTCACGCACGACGCATGCTCTCTGGACTCCTGCGTGACGTATGTTCTCGGCCAGCTAGCTCTTAAGCTAGTTAACTAGCTTAGTTGTTGTAGTTAACCGCGTACCTCGGTGTCGTCAGCATTAGCTAACAAGCTAGTAACTAACACTTTCTGCCCAGACGACTGTCAGCATCGACCATGGACGACGAAAGTCAATCCAGAACCCTGTAAGTAATTTTGAGTGTCTTTAACAGTAGCATTAGGTAGGCCTATCGCTAGCGAAGCTAACATCGGGAACCAGTGGCTAATTTGGCTAACTCTTAGTAACCCTCTATCTAACGTTAGCTCTACACAAATGTAGTGAATACAGACAGACAACATTAACATTTAATCCTCCCCTAACCACTGAGGTCAGTCAACATAAGGTTAAATAAAAGTAATAACACTCATTTCATACGTGTGTGTAACATATAAGGCGACGTCTGGCCAGGTTGTAACTTTCCTGTAAGTCAGTCGTGCTAGCTAATGTAAATAACGTAATTATAATAACTAACCATACCAGCAACCACTAACCATAAGGTGACGTTAACACCCGAAATAAGCTGTTTGTGAGTCTGTTTTTCTTAACTACCATCGCGTCGTTACCTGGAATAAACTTTAACAGCTTTCACAAAATGAAGCTCCTTTGTCCTCTCCAGGTATGTCGGAAACCTCTCCAAGGATGTAACAGAAATTTTGATTCTTCAACTCTTCACCCAGATAGGACCGTGTAAAAGTTGTAAAATGATCACAGAGGTAAGAAGCCAAGATTGTTTGGGTGTTTTTAATCTTAATATGTATTTTTTGAGCCCTGTCCTGTTATTTACATCTGGGACGTGACCACGCTTTTCACCTAAAAGTTAACTTTACCTAATTTTACAGTGACTTTAGTTGTGGCCTCCACAGTTTCACTGTTACTGTTGCACCAAGAGCTGCAATCAATAGTCAATCAGTTGGTCATCGAAAGAAAACGAGTCAGCTCAATTTGATTTGCCAACGTTTTTGATAATTGATTAAATGTTTCTGTAGTTTTTCAAGTTAAAGTGTGAAATATTGGCTGCGTTTCTTTGTCATTTATGATAGTAAATGAGGAGTCTATGGGTTTTGGACAATTGGTTGGACAAAAGACATTTTATAAACCAAACCATTAACCATGAAAGTAATCTACAGATTAATTGATAATGAGGTGGTGGGGGTCGGGGGGGTCGTTAGTTGCAGCCCTAGTTACAACACAGTTGAACCAACCTTTTGAACTCTTGTGTTTGACTTTGTCCTTTGCAGCATACAAGCAATGACCCCTATTGCTTTGTGGAGTTCTGTGAACGTAGAGATGCTGCTGCAGCCGTCGCATCCATGAACGGGAGGAAGATATTAGGAAAGGTAGGACAATTTGACTGGTCTAAAATTTAAAGCGAGTTTAAGTAGCTCCACTGTTGCAGAATTCCCAGATGATTCTTGTTCGTTGTGTAGAAAATGTTGTTTTCTGAGGTTCTCCTAAAAGGTCATTGTTTTAAATACTTTCTGTGAACTCCCTGCTTTTAGGAGGTCAAAGTAAATTGGGCCACCACTCCAAGTAGCCAGAAGAAAGACACATCCAGTAAGTACTAAGCTGCTATTGACTACCCTGCTATTGATTTTCTAATTTGTTCAAATCAAAGCCTATCAGAGAATAGTAAACGGTTTCTTGCCTTTGTTTGTCTTTTGTTTTGCTTTAGATCACTTCCATGTGTTTGTGGGAGATTTGAGCCCTGAGATTACCACTGAGGACGTCAAGGCTGCATTTGCACCTTTTGGGAAAATCTCGTAAGTTTTCACCTTTTAAAAGGCATTTCTTTTTATGTGCAGTACAATATTTTGAATGCTACAATGCAGGCATATTGATTTTTCTTAAGTTGGACAATATTAAGGCAAATCATAATAATCCTCTGTAAGATTGTGCTCTGAAACAACCATCTATGGCAATGTTTACATGCATACAACATGGGTATTGAGTCACCTAAAGAATTTCAGACATATTGTGAAAAAGAATGTCTGGATTGTCAAGATTTGAAACACTGGGACACAAGGGCAGAAACCCTGAAGGTTTTTGTACCTTCTCCACAGTTTACGAGATGCGGCTGATCTCTTTTGTTTTGGGATAAAAATGATTTGATATCATATGAAACACTGGGACATCCTGAGGGGTGTTATGAAGAAAGATTAATGTGTATTGACGCTAAAGCCAGGATTTTCAATGTCTCTTTTAACCTGGCTACATCGCTGTTGGTAACTTGGTCTGGAGCAAGTTATGTTCAGTGTTTCGGATTAAAATTGGATATAAACAGCGCTGACCTTTCACTATGAGCGACATAGATTCTCAGCTCAGGGAATACACCATAGCTGTACGTTTGTAATGTCACCAAAGTCATGTAATTACATTAGAGTTTTGTTTTTTGTCTTTTTTCATGTGAACCTAGTTAGCATTATGTTGTGTTGTTTGGTCCTGATTTGCTGCCAAGTCCGTTTTACACTACTGGTATTGTAGCTAATAATTCACCAATTGGTACCGATGTTGGTATTTATCACAGATAATCTTCCATCAATACAATTTTGTTTTGCCGTTATATTTTTATGTTCTTTGTAGCACTACATTTTAACAACCGGTACCTCTTGACTGAAGTAGTCGACATGCAATCAATCCGTTTTGTGCATCAAATGACGCACCAAACACCCTATTTTATGGGAACGCGCACAGAGCGTTATGAAGAAAACCCGAGTTAACAAAGCAAGTTGATAACCACCATTGTGATGCTCATTAGCGCTGACTGGGGTTTAGGGTTTGTCGAACCAGCTCATGCAAAGAAAGCCTGGCTATGTCGAACTTGCTACGTAGTATGCCCTCCTGGTGTTTGAGGCTTTAAGAGGCCAACCATGAACTGCAACATGGCTCCATTCTTGCATGTCATTTGTGTTTTTATCTTTCTCTCCTTCCCTCGTGTCTTATTAAAAATGCCCACCTAAAATAGATGAATACATCCAAATAAAATTCATCACAAAACACACAAGAATGAATTTGATAAATCAACACAAACTGTAAAGGATAAACTAAAGCTTGCATTGCACAATGAGGCCTGGGCTACTGATAAGGCATCTGTACAGATGGATGGATGTGGGATGTATCTGTACAGATGCTCTATTTATGGTTGTCTAGTGCTATATTACACCTTCTTTGAGAGAATAAATTATTAGGTAGACAGACTCCATACTACATATTACGGGCCATATTGCAGAAACTTCCTATCTTATGTCTTAAGATAGTTAGGATTTGCTTCTGTAATACCAAATTGTGAAAAAGAAATCCTATCTTAGATTCCTCCTCCCTTTAGGAATTATACCTTATCTTGCATCATCCTATCTTGTCTCAGGTTAGGAAATCCTAAATAGTCAATCTAACATCGCTTATAGACTTAAATGTCTGTTACATGGCAACCGACGCTACTTTTCTCATCTCACCTTATTGAAACACACTGAAACGCATTGAAACAAGGAGCAAAAACAACGACAGGCATTTAACTTTAAGACGGACGAGTTAGAGGTCGCCGCTTAGAAACTGTATGTAGCTAACAGCCACCTCGGTTAAATTGCGTGACATAGCGGGCTGAGATATATTTGAGCTGACAGAACTGGGAGAAAACCACAACCAGGAGAGCCTTGTATCGCCAGGTCAGCCTCTCTTACGCTGGTCCCAGTCGCTCAACTAACTGCAGGATCCTGTATCGACTAACAAGCGTTTTGTCATCAAACCGAAACACATCATCAGGGTCTGCCAGAAGCCTCTCAGTGAATAAATTCCACCTGTTGACATTTCGTTTGTGTTGTAAAATCAATAAAATAGCAGCCATATGGATTAAACAAGTCAGCTAACACTCCCTGGAGGAAGTTAAAGTTAGGATTGCTGAACGGTCATCCTAAAGTTAGGAGGGTTTAATTAAGATTTTGGGAAGTTAGGATGGTTTAATAATATGTTTTCCTATCTCAGGTTAAGATAGGAACATTGACTTGGGAAATGTTCATCTGTAATGACTTTTTTTCCTAAATCAGGTCCTAACTCTAGTTACCATGGGTACCAAACAGTTAAGATAGGATCTGCAAGTTAGGACGTTTCTGTAATACGGCCGCAGGAGAACAGCTTCATTTGTTGCATCTTGATATATTCTTTCTCAAATTCATTGCATGTGTAAATTACACTACATCCATGCATGTAAACATAGTTGATGATGGACCGTAACTTTATGAAATGAATCATTAGTAATGCTTTTTTTAAAAACACCTTTTAAAGGATTGGAACAACCTCATTTAAATAAATAATTACCAACACAATTCCTAAGTTAAGTGCTTATTGCAGTTACTTGTGTCTCTGTTTTTATGACTGAATTTTAAACTTTTAGCCTACTCTTGCTATTCTTTTGTATACTTAGGGTGTGGTAAGTAAACTGCTTGTCAGCTAAATGTAAGCTGTGTGTATGAACCTGAACAGCTTTTAGTTGTGGGTCTCAGTGAAGTAATAGCACTTTGGTTATTTTACAGAAATGCTCATAGGATTGGACAGGAGCTTGAAGGCTAACAGCAAGGAACTGTGCACTCTGGAGACTCAGATGTAGTTTTTTTTCTCTATTTATTCCATTCTTTCCATATGTCTATTTGTAGATGCTATGTGTTAACATGATCTAGCTTAGATTAACAAATTACAATACTTAAATGTATTCCTCTAAATCTTTGTTTAAATTGTCTCATTTTGATTTGCATAGTGTTGTTTGTAGTGCAATGATTCTCTTCCAAAATTTCTGAAAATGTCAATTTCTCAAAATTTGCAGCTCCCCAAACTCCATACTCCATATTGGTGGTAAAGAATTGACCAGGAAAAATAAAGAAATCTGTTAACAGGCCATGTATGCCTTTTAATTCCTTTTTCTCTTTTGATATTTTCTATATATTTCTACTTGTAGGAAGAGCACCAACAGCAGATTTTAAGAATGCATGGTAATCCATATAATCTGTTCCTTTGTGAATTTAAATCAGTAGCCTACCATTGAGAAGAATGAACAAGAAGTGGTGCTCTAGTGGCAAGGATCCGTTAATTCATCTGAAATTATTAAAAAAATAATTCAGTAGGCTGCATGTATTTGTACTTGTTTTGCTTTGAAGCTATATTACGAGTCAGTGCTCAGTACAAGCTCATGATAGCTAATGTACGTTAATGTAGGACAGGATTCACAGTTCAGTGTGTTTTGCGTGGTTCCTTTTTTAGTTTTAAGTATTTAAATTGGAAAGTGCGTTGAAGTTGTTTTCATGTTTCCCTTCAGGGATTCCCGTGTTGTGAAGGACACGATGACAGGCAAATCAAAGGGGTATGGATTTGTGTCCTTCTACAACAAACTGGTAAGGCTCCAGTGCAAGAACACAGACTGAAGGTTATTTCTATTTTCTGTTTATTATCCTACTTTAATGCATTTATAGTAATTAGAATTTAATTAATCATAGTTGAACCTATAGTCACAACAACTTAAATCATCTAGTTTCTTGTTAACCATCACAAGTTTCAATATTCCTTAGATTTAAAACAGCAACTTGTATATATTAAGTAGTGGTTATGGTCCCTTAAAAAAAAACCCCCAAAAAACTCAGATTCATCAAATCCAGAGGGTTAACTGTTTTTGATTTGGATTTATAGGATGCAGAGAATGCCATCTATAACATGGGTGGACAGTGGCTTGGAGGACGCCAAATCAGGACCAATTGGGCAACGCGTAAACCACCAGCTCCAAAGAGTTCCCAGGACAGTAAGTTTTACAGACCCTGCACATCCAATGTACACCCACACAGGGGATTCTACTTATTTTGCATGATTAGAGCACTTCAAGCCAGACTTGTCATTTATTTCTATGTAGATCTTAGCGAGAAACCTTAGCAGCTGGTATTGAATTGACCCACTTCCTTTGCACACTACATTGCATAATTGCAAGACTCACCAATATCTAGCCAGTTTGAGAGAGAGGGTGGGTTCGATCTGTCATTCAGGTCATGTTGCTTGTTTCTACTTTAATTTTTTCTTTATTGAATGCACAGCAAAATAACACAAGCAGCATAGTGGGAGGGATGTTGTTTGGCTGTAGTGGGTGTAAGGACAGTGACGGAGGTTAATGACAGTTAAATGTAATCTAAAACTATGTGGACACACTAGTTATAGAAGCTCCCCCAATAGTTGTTTACAATCCTAGCCATGCTATTTCTTGTCCCTCCTGCTTTATAGCACACCATGCGAGGCGGGTTTTGATCTGAGCGCACCATCAGAATTGTGTGGGAGTGTGCAGATTGTGTAAAACATCTTCCTCGCTCTCCTGTTAGCTTCGTTGCACCTGCCAGGGCAGGACAAATTATACTATATTCTCATTGGTGCATGGAGTCTGTTGGCCTCACATAATGCCTAGAATAGTTCTGCCCAGAGCAGAGGTCTGATCACACCCAGATAAGTGAAAACACCAGCGTGGGTGTGCATGGCCATAACTTCAGAGGAGATATTGACCATATATATGGTTATATTTATATATATATATATATATATATATATATATATATATATATTTTGTATATAAAGCTTATTTGTTTTTATTTCAGATGGATCAAAGCATCTGAGGTTCGATGATGTAGTGATTCAGTCCAGTCCACAGAACTGCACCGTGTACTGTGGAGGGATCCAGTCAGGACTATCAGGCAAGTGTCATCTGCTCTAAAGATGCCTTGTTACAGCCTTTAATCATGCTGCAGTAGTAGGCTTATTACTAACCCTACACTGTCCTCAAAAAGCCTAAAAACTGACTACATTAACCTTTTTTCTGTCTTCTTTCAGAGCACGTAATGCGGCAGACCTTCTCACCGTTTGGTCAAATAATGGAAATCCGAGTTTTCCCAGAGAAAGGATACTCCTTCATCAGGTAGAGTCCATTGCAGCATTTGGCCTCTAGATGTCAACACAAGCACATTGCATGACTCAATGACTGGCTAGTCAATACTTGACTCGGTGGTCTTTACAGTTACGTTTGTCTTGATCTCACTACTCTTATAATCAGTTAGCTCAAAGTTTTAATACTGTTTATTTTCTGCTGCTATTTTCCTTTTTAAGGTTTATCTCCCATGACAGTGCTGCCCATGCCATTGTTTCAGTAAATGGCACAGCCATTGAAGGACACATAGTGAAGTGCTTCTGGGGCAAAGAATCTCCTGACATGGCAAAGAATTCACAGCAGGTAAGGAAGCATTTATAAGTGGTATATTTGTTGTTGCCGCTGTCACAAAACAGCCACATTGCTTTCCGTTTTCCTCAGAATAGCAGCCAACAACACCGGAGATCATCATGTGTGTTTATCCATTCATTTAGTCTATCACGGAGACAGGAAAGCAGATAGAAAGGGCGCCAGGCTACCAGCCTGACTGGATCACCAGTCGGCTTTGATTTTCCTGGGAGATTTCGTGCCCAGTTGGCAGACAGCATTGCAAAGTGAGAGCGAGGTTTATGGGGAATCAGTCTAAACGCTGATGGTGTCATTATTTTACAGACAGAAACATTACAGACTCCCAAGATATGTTTGCAGATGTTATATTATTTGCCCCTGATTGAACATAGAGGTAATACAGTATGTAATGGGGCAGTTAAGACATTTATTCTGATTTTTTCCCCCCTGTCTGTTGGTGTCACTTAGGTTGAGTACGGTCAGTGGGGGCAGTGGAACCAACTCTATGGAAATCCACAGCAGCAGTATGGGCAGTATGTGACCAATGGGTGGCAAGTTCCCTCCTACAGCATGTACGGCCAGTCGTGGAACCAGCAAGGATTTGGAGTAGAGTGAGTTTTTCTCATTAGTTTTGTGCATTTATGTATTCAGTTAAATCCTACACTTTTTGTATGACTAGATTGTTCTAGCTCAGAAGACATTTATCATTAAATGCCTCGAAAGTTAACTTTAAGACACTTGATTTATCTTGCAACACAACTGATCTTTGCATAAAGTGAGCAGTCATTCTAACTGGGTATTTATGAATGTTTTTGCAGGCAGTCTCAGTCACCGGCCTGGGTGGGAGGGTTTGGATCTCAGTCTGCCCAGGCTGCAGCCCCACCTGGTCAAGTCATGTCTAACCTGGCCAACTACAGCATGGCTGGCTACCAAACGCAGTGAGCTGAGTGTAACACAAAAGGGGATTTTGTCCACCCTTTTAGAACACGCAGCATTCATCTGGTCAGCTGCTGTGGTAGAAGAAAGGCAGGGGCCATATTCACAAAGCCTTTGTAGCTAATAGTTGCTCCTCAACAACAAGTTTAACAATTATCTTTTACATGACAGTGTTCTTCCACTCAGACCTTTTTAAACCTTTATTTGTTGATAATTCATAGTTCTGTGATGGAAAAGTGCTCTTGGGCTTCTAAAGTAAAGCCAAACCAACCAGTAGATGATAAAGGACAACCCTTAAAATGTTTGGCATTATGGAAAGGTTACCCAGTGTCTGAACAATGATTTGCAGCATTAGCATGCTTACTGGACAGCTATCTTATCTGAGAACATTTGATGCTTTCTTCTTATCACACACAGTAAGTAATAATCAAAACGTCAGTGTAGTCCTTCAAAACTAATTGTTACCCTCTTGGATTCAAAATTTGAGTAAGTTTTCATATGTATACCCAAATATCCTGTATAGACTGTAAAGAAATATAGCAGCCAAGTTATTTTAATGAAGCTAAAAGCACACTTATGAATTATTAAACTATAGCAATATCTGCTCTGTTTGCCAATATGTTTTTTAATTTTTAAATTAAAAATCGTTTGTTACAGACTTGTCAAAATGTTTTTTTTTTTAATTGTCATACTGGGGGCATTTCCCTGTCATTTTATACAACAGAAGACAAAACTTCACTTAAGTGTTTATGCATGGATCAAGTTATTTTCCTACAGGTCAGTTTTTTAAAATGGCCTACAGTGATGGTGTACAGATCCAGTGGATATGATTGGTCACCATGAATTTTGTGCTACAAACTGCGCCAAGCCACAAGAATGAACCAACCTGCTAAAAGTTGGTTTGGACGTAGATTTAGCTCATAGCTAGAATATCAGTCGTATTTTCATATATTAATGATAAACGCTTTGTGAATAGGGGCCCCCAGAATGGTAGTTTACCTTTCCAGTATATGTGAAGCAACTATTTGTACAAACAACTGTGGCTTTAATAGAGATTTAAGCGGGAAGTTGTGTCTCTTGGGTAAATTTTGTGTACAAAAGAAATTTCACCTGCACAGCTCTAAAAGCAAAAAAAAAAAAAAAACGTAGGTTTTTAATGTTTTGTATCAGAGTGATCAGCATGTTGTTTGCAGACTTTTGATGGACTTTATGGAGTTTAAACTTTATTGTAGCCTAGATTGGACTGATTTATAATCCTGTGTCTCAACAGAAAGTCTATAGCTCACCTGCTCACTATATAAAGAAAATATTGTAAAGCAGCTTAACCCTCAAACTTTGTAAAGGTAACTGACTGTGTGCTGCTTCTGGGGCCGGTTTCCTGGAAAAAATATTGAATCTTAAGTATTTCTTTCCTCTTGATAACCTCAGTTAATTTATAGTCATTTCTTTCTAATGTCTGTGAGAGTTTTGGCTAAAAACCTTAGATTTAATTGAGCACTAAAACTAGCCCCTAATCATGTTGCATTAGGTTTTATCATCATTTGAAATGCTGTTCTTTAGTGAACCACCTGTGGAAGGACATAGTGTCCACTGCTTTACTATAAATCAAAATTATTTTATTGTAGTCACAGATTTGGCAGGGCAGTGGGCACCTTCTCTTCAGAATATTTCCATATATTCAAGGCAAACTATTAAAATTACTGGCAAAGCAGGATTTCTTAAAGAGGTCCACCATTTGGATTTGTGGATTTACATATGTGCCATTCTGTACAGTGTTTTACACTCCTTGTAAGTAAGCTCTCATTTTCTTGATGTACGAGCCAACAAACTTGATTTTATTTTATTTTGTTTTTTGTTTATTTGAGCAGGGGGGTGTTTCGTGTAACAAAACAGGGGTCATGTTGGCTGAGAGTGTAAATATAAACCACAAGACCACAAACCATTAGAAATAATGTACATAATGTAGGTAGAATGTTACAAAATTAAATGACATCATGAAATTTCAGCAATATAATTTATGAATAAGCCTTAATACACGCGTCAGTAAGTTCAAACTTTGTTTTATTTACCGAGGCTACATTACTAATCTAGATTATTTTCCACTGTGGATTTGCCCATTTTTAAGTTTGTGTGCCATTTTCAGGAAGTAGCAGGAAGCAGGCGGTGTTTCAGCTTGAACTGTACTTATGACATGTAATATATTTGTTGCTTAAAATATTGAATGTAATGGCAATTTGCTTTTATGACAACACGTTTGAGTTGAACAACAGAGGTGATGTTTAATAATAAAGGATGAAATCAATGGAAAAGTCACTTCAAATAAAAAACATTTGAACCTGGTCGTTCGGTACGTTTATTAGACACAAATAAATTGTGCTTTACATTGATATTTCTGACAGAAAAGAATAAATTCACTGATGTAATTTTAGTCATTTTAACATATATTTAAATTACATATTTAGCTATTATTAAACTTGGGTTATGAATAATTTTCTCAGGAGGTGAACAAAGGTGATGAATAAATATTGAACCATGTGTTACAAACAAAGAAAATATATTTGGGAAATTATTAAGAGGCTGACTAAAGCAAAGCAAGCAGTCACTTAGTCAGATGTTAGCTGGCATGTACACGACCTAATATTGGATTACATTGCATAACTTTTTATCTTTCTAACCTACTGTTTGAAATGCATTTATATCGCACAACACTAATATGTAGATTTAGATTCCGTTCTCATCTACTTAATTCATATCTGAGCTTAAACTTGAACCATCTTATTATCTAAGCTCTAGTGCAAAGCAATTCGAAAAACGTATTTATACAGTATTTACATATTGCCATGAAATGAGTACTCAAGAGCAGCTAAAATGAAGTGATAAATATTGCCATGTCATGCTTTCAGTAGTGTATCGTTAATCTGACCGCCTAAGAGTCCTTTCATTGATCAGGCTTTTGAACGTTGGGAGAGTTGTGAAGCACAACATGTTGTTGGTGCGTTCACCTGATCAACGTCATGTGTCAGCTGATTTTACAGATAACCCATGATTGTGTTTCTCAGAGGTTAATCATATATGACAGTTGTTTGAGGCGTTGGTATGAGCTGATTTCCTTGATGACATCTCAGCCTTCATCCTTCTGTCCACACAACCCAGGACGCTCCCATCTGAGGCAGGTTCACCACTCTGGGTAGGGGTAATCAAAAATGAAACATTTTGTATTTATAAGAATAAAAGTCTAATTTCCTGGAGCTTAAGTACGAAATATTAGACATTTTCTACATGACATTAAGTATAAGGTTTATAAGGTGAAGCCTCCTGGGTGTTTAGTCTTTTTTTTTAAAGAAATAAAGCGTTTGATGCATATGAGGTTCAGGTATATTTTAACCTATTTCCATACTCACATTATTGGTGACAGTCAGTTTCCCTGCCGCTTCGTTCCCTTTAACTGTCTCTTGTAATCCCAGTTTCTCCATTATCAATTCAAGCCTGGATGTGATGCCTTCCACAGAGCTTTCAAGGTGGAGAACTTGTCTGGCCAGTCTTTTCATGGTGGGAGAAAGGTAATTTAGTTTTTTTGAACTTCTATTAATTAAATTGGTTTATCTTGCCTGAAGACAAGATGATTCAAGACATTTCATAGGTTAAATGTGAAAACTTTTCTAGAACTGCCTTGATTAGTCAATCGTTTAGTCGATCAAAAGAGAATTAGCTGCCAACTATTCAAACATTTGCCGTTTCCACATTCTCAAATGCATTCTCGAAGGTTTTGGGAAATTGTGATGAGCTTTTTTGTCATTTTATAGACCAAAAGATTAACTTTGAAAATAATGGGCAGATTAATCAATAATGAAAATAATTAGTAGCAGCCTTAAACTTTTCCCACCTTAGAAACTGTTCCCGATCCACAAAGGTATGACTCGAATGGTTCTTCTGCTCATTGGATGTTACCGGAGGCTTCTCCAGTAATTTGTTCCCATAATTAATTCCAAGATTGTTTATTTCAGTGCTGAGAGCATCCTGACAACAAATGTGATAACCATCATGAAGACACAGCTTTGTCTGCATTTATTCTTACAAACGTGAAAGTAGCACGAAGGTATCGCATTTATCTTGTAAATAATAGTGTAGTGTAGTGCACAAACCCTCTTTTCCTCCAGCTCGATTTTCATCCTCTTTTGTTCGTCTTCGTCCAGAATTTGGTTCCCATCGCGGTCAAACCGTGAGAAGGCTGCAGAAATTTCATGATCAGCATGTCCCATCCTACAAGATCATCAGAGGGGCAAGGGTTACGTTTAACACGCAAGTTAGCATATGCGCTTCTTTTTGATATTTAGTGACTTACTCTTTGAGAGTTTCTCTGAAGTCCTTGAACTCAATTTCTCCAGATCCAGATCTTAGTGCTTTCTGAACATCTGATATTTTCTCCTTTTTAAGCTTCAGCTTCGTAAATGTCTTCATATAGCTCTGAATTACAACAGAAAATAATTTTGTTTGTATCTCTCGTAACACTTTATCCACAGATGTATCTATTTTTATATGAATCTGATCCGACTTTACCTGTTTGATGATGTCGGTAATCTGTAGCTCATCTTTTTGGGATGAAAGCTCTTCCTTAACTTCGGTGTATGTGTCATTTATGATGGCCAGAAACATGTTCTGAGGGACGGATACACAAAGAGATTATGAAAATGCTTAATCTTTATCTAATCTTTATCTTTATCTTTTTTTAAATCAAACATCTTGTATAGCAGAATGACTTACCAGTAGAACAAAGAAAACAAAGAACACATATGTGACAAAATAGATTGGCCCAAGAACTCTGTTAGCACGGTCGATGGCATTGTAATCAAAGTCTCCAAGAATAATCCGGAATTGTGTGAAGCTGCAGAAAGAAAGGGGGATTGATTCATTAATTCTTAATTATAATATTTAAATAACTCCTGCTGAACAGTTGTTGTAGACCCACTTACATGCACTTGACGAAGGTGCTGAAAGATTCAACCTCTGTCCCAAAGAGCAAATATCCAAGTTGAGCGTAGGCGAAGAAAACGATAAAGAACATGATGGCGAAGCCCAAGATATCTTTTGCACATCGACCCAGCGTGGAGGACAGCTGAGTCATGGTCTTGTTAAAACTGATGTACTTGAAAACCTAAAGGACAAGATGAAAACACACAATCGTTTGGATGAGCCTGATCATTTTGATTGGGAATGTGTTGGTGTGAAAGATGTCTGTGCTTTACCTTGATCCACGCAAAGAACAAGTTCACTGCATTCATGTTGTTGTACTGTGTTTGCCAGAAGGCCAGAAATTCAAAATCAGCGTAGATGTCAGGTTTTTCCAGCAGTTTGCCAAGCAAGTTGTCCACTTTGACGGTTCGGAAAATATTGAATACAATGGCAACGATGGCGAGCTGCAAAGGTGAATAATTTTACTTCTTTGAGGCCAAGCAGAACTAGAGAAAATAACATGTTTGTATGAGATAAAAATTCCATTTTCCTACCATTATGACAATAATATCCAGTATGTTCCAGATGCTTTTGAAGTAGGAGAACTTGTGTATGCGCAGCTCAAGAATCTCCTCCACAACATAATAGAGGATGAATAAACAGAAGACCATCTCACAGCCGAGGATGAAGTAATCCCAAGCGGAGATGTATCGAATCAGTTTGACCGTTCTTATCTGGTAGGAAGGGATCGCTCCACCGGTCGCTGGGAATTCAACCACCAACCTGAAAGCAGCAGATAAAACTTTGGTGAACCAATGGATGGGTACCATCCGGTGGGTAAAGTTGCTATTGTCGGTGGCGGTCTTTACCTGATGACGCAGAACATGTTGATGTTTGCGTTGTAAGTTGAGAAGTCAATGAAGATCACTCTGGTCCCTCTGTCAAGCCACAGCTTGTCCACCAGCTCCTTCAGTTTGATGGCGCTCTCCTCTTTGGTCCGACTCAGGTCCTGATAGTATCCTGCTCCACTGTATGTTGTCAGCAAGCCCCAGTGAGAGGAACCTTTGATTTGTTTCTCTGTGTGGTAGGTCCAGCTGTAGAGGAAGAAGACGCTTTTGTTGAAGTTCTCTTGACCTAATTGCATACCCAAAGTAACGCTTTACGGAAAGCGGCGAGCAACTTACGCAGTGCTGTTGATGAGGCCGAAGCTGAAGTCGTCCTCCTTCTTCTCATTGTAAACATCGAAACATCCCGTGATCTCATCTTTGAAGTCATCGTGGACTTTGCACGAGTTGTTCATTATCTTGATCTGCCTCATTCTGGGGACCCCCAGCAGCATGTTCTCATAGTAGATGAAGGACTGGTCTCCGTTGTTCAGGGACTGGTTATTGTACCATTTAGTCCAGTAGAGGCCATCCAGTAATGGACCCTGGGCATACTGTTTGCATTCATACAGAAGAAATGCCATACTCTCAGTTGTCAGTGATTTCTCACTGTGGTGAACATGGGAAAAAAAATGAATACAGAGGAAAACTCACAGTCCAGAAGTCAGTCATGGTGCTAATGGACTGAAACTTAACCCCACTTTCACCGGCTGTATTCACAAACAGGTCCGTCATGGCTTTAGTGTAGTAGTAGGTGCTCGAGCTGGTCATACCGTATGTCACTGGAAGACAACGTAATCACCCTGTTAATGCCCAATCATTGATTTCCATCTGGCTTTGCTCAGACTCGGCTCTAAACGTTGCTCCATTCAATGGTCCAAGATAAGACATCTCAGAAGCAGACACGCAAAAGGCCTCAATTAAGACTTGTTGTTTGGCTGTGTTTATGTTACTGCAGTCAAACAGGTCCAGATTAGAGGCCGTAATTTGTTTGTAGAGAGAGCAAGCTGGCCTGACGCAAAAAGCCTCATCAAACAATGTAAATCTAAGCCAGACAAAGCAACAATGGATGAGGCCAAATGTTCTTATCGCTAAAAGGCAAGAGATGCCCACATCCTATTCACTCCTAATGCTCAGCTGGACAATGGCTTTCAGGCAGAGCGATGGGGAGGGCATCTGTGAAGCTTTTGATGGTAAATCAACAGTCAAAAGTGGCATATACTGTAACATCCAAATGTGAGCACTTCAACAAGATCAGCAGTGCTAAAAACTAATAGTGGTTTGAATATACAAAAGGAGACATAAGGTGCATCAACAACACCCACCAAAATATGCAATTTACTTCATTGAAAATGTTCGTAAACTGAGAGACACATTTGAATTTTCTTTCTTTCAGATTAGATTACAAGTCATTAATATGTGAAAAGCATACATTTGGGATAATAGTATTTGGAAGCATGCTTTTACTTCAGTTGAACATGTTTCATAATAAAATATAAATCCGGGAAAGTAGGTGAAAAATTAAGTTTAACTCATGTTTTACACATTTTTGATGCGTTTAAAACACCTTCCAGGGTATGTTTTTAAAAAAGTGCCAAGAATTACTTGCAAATACTGTTTAACCATGGTACTGAACATAATATTTGACTTGAATACAACTCAAACAAGTGCCAGGAACAGACATTGGATGATTATTTATGTAGAACACTTACAGAGGCATATATCCACTAGGAACACCAGGTAGACCAGTAACTCCCGCAGCGTGGTTCGGACAAACAGTTCTCTGTTGTTTGAGGTGTTTTCAGTCAGTGTCGTGCCCCACAGGCCTACAGACAAAATACAGTGTACTATATGAGTTATGTCCATACTGTTTTGAACAACCCTTCATGCAGAGGGTGTATTGATTTTGATCCTGTGTTGAAATAAAGTACCAAATTAGTAATCTCCCATTAAAGACCCAAACTGATAAGACAATAAGACCATCCACTGAAATTTTAGATAAATACAGTAGATACAGAAAAGCATACATTTCCATTTTTCTGTTGCAATATAACAAAAATCCCATATTTTACCATCATAATTACATTATCACTGCACCCAATGAAGCAGAAATACTAGGTTGTAATAGGGTTCCTACCTTTGATAAATGAGCAGCAGCCTCTTTGTTTCTTCACCAGGCTTTGGTCAGTGGATGGTGGGACCTCTGGGAATGGCCCGAGTGGTTCCAGTTTGTATATGCTGTCCATGGAGCCCTGGAAAAGGGGTTTGGGGTTGTAGATGGTGCTGACAACTCTGGGGATAGGTGGAGGGGTGCCACAGAAGCCCTGGTTCACCCAGGCCCCGTTGCCCACACCGTCCAACTCACACTCCACCTGTCCGGTCAGGTGGCTGTCGGCACGGTTGTTCAGGCACTTCATGCTGTTAGACACCCACGTTTGTCTCTATGCACTGCTGGTGTTTGGATCAGAGGGGGAGAGTGAAGCTGAGCAGTGTCGGCAGCTTTTGAACACCTGCTGGAGAGATGATTATAAAGAGCAGATGACATCAGCTTCATTGAGGGAGGAGCTGCTGGTTCAAACACTTCTAGATCTAGAAATGGTGTTGGTGTACTAACACAACATTGAATTGACATACTTATGATCTGTTTTGCACGGACACTCAACAAAGTTTAACCAAATACTTCACATTTGGCCAGGGGTGTAATCTAAACCCTTAACCAATAAGAGCTCATATCTAATCTTTAGCCTATTTCAAACTTGAGGATATTTTTAAACTGTTGCCAAGTGCTTCTAATAAGTAATCATTTGATGCTAACAATAACAGGCAATGCATGTGGTAAAATAAAATGAGATCACTAGAAAACAAAACATGTAAAGATTAGTGTGGAGATCACCTGCCTTGCTCTCACTGACAACTCCCCTTCAAACTTGCAGTGACGAGCTGAAATTATGAAAATAACTTGACACTTTTAAGGAAGTGGGGATCTCTACAATACCACATACAGTACCACCTATTCATTTGCCGGAAATGTCTATAAAAAGAGAAAATGATGTCAGGGTAAATAATTCAGCAGTTAAAATACATTACGATTAGTTTTGCCCTCTCAATTACTTTCATGCTGAGCATGTTGTTGTCACTATTGATTACCAGCTCATCAAATAACATGCTCCTATTGAGGAAATCAATTAATTGCGTGTCCATTATATATTTTTTTGTCACCAACTGTTTGGTGACTGAATTAATGAAGAGCCTAATTGCTGTGTCACAAATGGTTTCCACCTCATTACCATTACGCACTTTTGACTCTGCCATGTATTAATCTTTTGACATGCCAACTGTCATAAAGCACACATTAGGTATGCAAACATTCGACGTGGCATATGAATCATTATGACCATCTGTATCAGTGTTTGTCACCTCGCCTATTGGCCAAGTCCCCAACGAGCCCCCTGCAACACTTGATCACATGAGCGTTTAAGTGTTCATGGATAAAATCACTGATTAGTTAATACATTTTCTAGCTTTATATTATTTTTGTTTTCTATAGTTTGGTATAATATCTGTCTGTATCTCTTTATGTTTTGCAGTTAGACGCATTAAACTGAACAGACTGGAATAAACAACGATATAACAACAAATTATTTCAAATATTACCACCTAAATCACTGCATTTTCATAACTAGCAGTTGGAAGAGTACAGTTGCTGCTCTGCTGTAGATGTCTTAAACTTAATGCAGATAGAGTTTGAGTCCAGCTATGGGCGTTCATGCTTCGGCGACTCTGAACAGAGCGATTACACACAGCCATTACCACACAATAGAGTTTAATTTCTGCTCCCCCTCTGAAGCCGTGGCAGGATCTGGCACACAGGCTTCCTTAATTTGCTGTGGCTTGTGCCACCATTCAAACTTTTTCAAATCTGGAACAATCACTTTTCAGTGGGCTGATGATTGCCAGTTAAATCTGTAGCCGTGTGGCTCCGACAATGGGTAGTTGTGGATAATATGGCATCCTGGTTCATAGCTACTTGCGCTGGACTATCCTGTTGCAGAATTAACCAGTTTAATACATTTAAACTCAAATGTGTTATTTTTATCAAGATTTTTTTTTAGGTTAGAATAAATGATTGCACTTTAAAATGTTGTCTATTTATTTTTCCCCCCCACTGACGTAAAAGTGTCTTATCTCGGAGCACAGGAGCTCAGGACAAAAGGATGATTTATTCCCCAGGGTGCAGAGCAAGGCAGTGCAGCTGACGCGACCTGCCATTACTACTGACAACTTGACACATACAAAACAAAAGATGTGCTGTAAATTAGTTGTTCTCCTTGATAACCCTCGATTTTATACCACACAAAGGTGAAAAAGTGAGATTATTTGGATTAAAATGCCAGGAGCTTCCTAGTAATAAGAGTATGTTTTAACTTAAATGAGGAAATTATGCTGTAAAATGTACTATTGTCTAAATGTTAAGATTATTTTGTAAATATAAATATTTCTACAGATGCAAAAGGGATTATAAATAAGGAATGAGATTTGTATAGTTAAACTTGTGTAAACCAACTTACTTGGCATGTAATGTAGTTACATACAGTTCCATTTTTGTGTTGGATTGGCAAAAGAAATCCCAAATTTTCCCATCATAACTATATTATGACTCTACCCAACAAATAAACAACAAGAAAAATGCTTTTTCTTACAAAATAGTTTTTTTTTATTTTTGATCAAAAACTATAATTCAACAAAATAGAGGTCTGCATATGAAAAATAACACCTATTTTTCAACTCAACAAACATGTACGTACACAAAGTAGTTACATATTGACTTTAACTATGCAACGAAGACACAATGATTTTCTCAGAATCCATTGAACATTGCACAACATTTTAGGGCCATATCAAAATAACTGATAAAAAAAAAAATACACAATTGCCTGTATCTTCAGTACAATCTAGTGGTCATTATAAAGACACTACATTTCTTTCATTGCTATGCTTTGAACAAAAAGAAAGCAAACAAAATAAATAAAATAAAAAAGACTTCAAACTGAAATAGAAGCCTTTCGGATTGTCATACAGAAATGAGATAAATACACAAAGAAAATAATGCAATACAAATGTATTTACTGTCTCCTAGATTGAAGGAAAAATATTCACATTGTCATACACGTCCAACAACATGACTGATTGTCTACCACATGGCAGCAGTTTAAGCATGGACTTGGTGTCCATCGAACTGATATGAGAACGACGAGTGGATGAACTCCTGTCCGGCCGGAGAGTCGTACCTCATGAGGCAGTTTTCAGGCTGCATGCAGTCAAACTGCAGGTCCAGCCACTGCCTGTGAGGAGCGTTGTGCCTCTTGGCGTCTGTCAGGATCCGATTTAGGGCCATGATGTAGCTGAGGGCCATCTGCAGAGTTTCATACTTGGACAGTTTTTTGTCCTGGCCCCACTGGGGGACCACTTTACGTAAGCGATCAAAGGCTGTGTTCAAACCCTGCATCCTCTTCCTCTCTCTGGCATTGGCAGCCATCCGTCGCCTCGTGGTGGTCTCGTATTTCTCTGGCCTATTGGAGTCTGGTTCTGAGGACTCGGATCCAGAGTCAGTGCAGCTTGGTCGACGAGACTTCATGATTTTTGGGTGTAGAATCGAACAAGGCGTACGTCCTCAGATCAGATGCGAGTCAACAGACTTTAATTTTCCAGTTTTAGCTTCAGGGTTCCTCAAAGGTCGCCTCAGTGTTACAGCCTGGCTGATGTTCAAGCTGAATCTTTGTAACTCCAGATAGTGGACAGCCTGAAGAGTCCAAGGTGTCTGTGATCCTGGAGACAGTGAGGGAGCAGCTTTTATAAGACAGAGCAGATGAACAGGTGGCAGCAGGTGGAGTCCCTGCCCCCCACCCCATCCTCAATATTGCTCATAGAGAAACACACCCATGTGGACTCATAAACACCCACACCCACTCTCATCACACACACATGCATGCACGCATATATACGTGCACACACACACACACACACACAAACAAAACCTTAATGAAATTCCAATTATCTTGGGCTGGGCTCTCTGGCCATGGCTTCACTCAGAGCCATGTGTCACAAACACCAAAAGTCTACCATCTGGTAGCACAACTCACCACAGCTGATGATACAAACAAACCTTTAAAAGGTTGTGGATACTTCCCAGTTGCTCTCACATTCCCACTAATTATGAAAAATCACTAACCATTGAGGATTAAACTCTTGAAACAGAATATCATCAAATTATGGAATATAGTTAATGTCTGGTATTTTCAAATAGATCAAACTACATCACAAATGTTGCTAAAATGTCAATAAAAGTTTTTTTTTCATCTAATTTAAAATTCAAAATCTTACGTCAAAGAAAGGAATTTTGAAATCTTCCTTATTGTATATGCTAACACACATTATCTCACCTCATTGTCTATTAAAAAGTTTATATTTCTTCATCAATAAGTTTTGTTTTTTTTAACATTTTTGTTTGGAATTCTGAAACATGTTTGAGTCAATTCAACTGCTGTGTGTCGCAGAAATAAATCGATATGTATCACAATTTAATATCTCCTTTATTCATAAATTAAATGGCTATACTATATAAATGGCTACAAGTCCATTAGGTTTTATTAAGTAGCATAACCCACCAGCTTTCACTTGTCATGTAACTGGTCTCCACATGATAATAACCATAATCTGAGATTAGCCCGAGGCAACAGAAGTGGAAGTGTGGCCCGTAACCTGAGGGATTTTAACAGCACATCGGGGGATTATGGCTCTCACACAATATGGGCCAAGATGGTTTACAGATTACTTCTATATCTGGGATTTGGAGAGCAGTGTGTGAACAGGTAAACTTTCCATTTAAAAAAAAAAAAATTAAAAGTACATTAGTCTTAAATCAGTGCTGTGGTCTTAGTGTATCACAGTATGTGGGATACATTAATGTTCCTTATGTACTTGGGACCACATCAGAAATAAATAATTGATCTGTGTAGTGGTCCGAGAAAATGAGGCAGACAGAATAATTTGTCTGTCTGTCCTTCCCATCTGCCAACATTGAATTCTGTAATCCAAGAGGGTGGATCTGAGCACACACACTTAAACACACCTAAAAGCCCCTATACTCAACTTTAACCATACTACTTTAAATTCAAATAATGGTCTCCCCGTTGTGCTACAAGTACAGGTTTGAATATTTTTAATTTGATTCTACTTTATACTTCTACTGCACTACTTTCTACTGGAGAGAAATATAGTAATTTTTTTTTTAATACAATACCTTTATCTGTCATCTTTAGTTACTTTTATTTACTGATTGCAGATTAAAATTTTTACATACAAAGTAAATTATATTATTATAAACTACCCAACAACATAAAACTAAGTTGCATATCGATATTGATGCATCAGTAGTGATATATAATAATACATAACAATTGTGCACTGTAAAAAGGAGCCATTCTGCATAATGAGTACTTTTAACTTTTAACAGGATTTTAACTTGTGATGGAGATTACTTTTACTTTATTTTTTCCACCTATGCTGTTTTATTTTCTGGTGTCATCCTTTGTCAGGAAAGACATGTAGCTCCTGTCTGTGTATTGACAAGCTCAAAGCTTGGGTGTAGAGGCAGGTTATGAATGATTAATCACTGTCGGAGGCCTGGAATAATGCCCGTCTCTGGTATTGGGTCATGCACACAAGCTGATGCTGTCTGGTCATTTTTGGGATGGACTGGTTAGCTGTGCAATTAGGCATATAATCCCATCTACCAGTTGGTTCATTGATTACAGATTGATGTAGTTTGCCAGCTGCTGCTTGTCTTGTCTGAGGGCCTCGTCTCAGACGTAGCCCGGCCCTTCCATGTCTTCCACCCTTTTTTTTTTTTATTACTACCTCTCACATGATTGGCTTGTCTGAGCACCGGTGTCCTCCGTCAAAAGCCATATGTCACAACTGAGGAGTGACCCGTCTGCTGTGACAGAAACATGTACCCTCATAAATCCAGCTCTGATTACGGAGAAATGGAGATTAGGACATACAGCGTATGTTTCAGTACTGGAGAAAGTGCAGGAAAGGATTCCCCCTGCTTGTGTGGATTGACTCGATAAATCTCATTATCATGACAGGATTAGTTTTAAATGAGCAGTGTGAATAAGATCATACTTAATTCCAGTGATCCTAGTGAGACACATCACAAGTGTGCTAATACGTTTGGACTCGGGCGTTAAAACATTGTCATTATTATCGTGTTGATACTGAGGTAAATCAAGTTGAGTACATGTAGAGAGTGAAAACGGAATTTAACACATCCTGGCAATTTCATTTTTTTTAAAAACAAATAAAAAGAAACTCATTCATAGCCCACAGATATTTACTACTGGGCAACACATACAGGCCTGGCAGCTGGTGAAATGAGCCTCGGAGTATAATTAGGTCACGTAAGGTGAATGTAATTTTATGCCTATTTGAACTCTCTTCCCTTCTAATTGAACTGATTAGCAATGCTTAATTGGCTTCTAAGCTGTCCTATTTGTTTTGAATTTGGCACTGGTTTAAGCTAATAGGGCTCTGAGAGTCAGAACAAGCTCTCAGCAATGATAGCACACAGTTAAGATTTGAACCCACATAAATATCTGAAGTAGCAGAGTGAACTAATACAGCTCTGAAAGAGAGGATGAAACCTATGATTTTCACATCAAGTGTCAGGTACTGCAATAACCACCTGTTCCAGCCATTGACATATATAAAGATGGATGACGCGTCTCTGCTTCCTCACATTGTACAAAAATGAAGCCAGAATATCCGGGATATGAGCGCTCAGAAAAACACTTGAACATACATCAGCGGGATAAGAACTACCTTAAACGACAGAAACCATCTTTGGGAACAATTTATTTAAGGTGTACTTTGAGTTTTTAGTTTGGCCCATGTCCTACTTGATATTATTGAGGGGGAGGAGTTTATGACCTATGCTGCAGACAACCACCAGGGGGCGATCATTGTGTTTTGGCTTCACTTTTGAGAAGCTCTCATGTCGTCCATCTTTATAAACAGTCAACGTTCCAGCAAAGTAAACATATCACTCCTTTGAATAAATATAACTTTATTCTGAGAAGGACAAATCTATTTTACAATGTGCAACTTTACATCAGTTGAGTATGTGCTTTCAAACTTCCCTCCAATGTCTTTTAAAACTGACTTGAATTTATCCGAATCAAAGTTCAATGATAACCTCTGCAGGATACCGAAAAAAAGAAGAGACTTTTCCGACAGCTCTCAGTCGAATCTGTGTCATTCCTCCGATAATACATCTGGAAGATAGAGATTCATCTGACAGAATGTTATCATTACGACTGTGAGCAGACATGGTGTGTTTAGCTGTACTGTAGTTCATCTTCATCAGCCATCGGCATGCATGCACATGAAAAAAACATGGTGCAAAAATGTGAACCAGTGATGAACGTCGAGAAACGATTCAGATGTAGAAAGAATCCCACCTTGCTAAAGCCATTTAAATAAACTGGTTTAAATGGCACACTCAATATTATATACTATTATTATACTCTAAACTCTTTCTGATTATTAATAAACAATTACTACTTTTTATATAAACGTTAAAAGAAACTATTAGTACCAGTACAGGTATATATGATTTGCAATAAAAATAAGCAGTGCTAGTAACACTTTGAGAATATGACTAACAATTAAGAACAGATGTCATCACCAACATTCAGCAGCAACCTCACTGTCACAATATGATGTAGAAAACAAACCTGTCAGACAACAATATTCAACTCCACTGACGGCTCATGAGCTAAGACTTTGCAAATCTGTCATTTTTATATATGTGAAACACTCTTCATATGTCTTGAGTAAATAGGAATGGTGACAAACCCACTATCACTGCCGATAGCTTTAACACAGTAATTTGTTGCTGTTCTATTCTGAATGTATCACTTCAAATGCGTCACACAAATCACACGATGATCCGCTCAGATCATCGTTCTCCTTTCAGCCCTCCACTGTTGTGACCAAAGCGAGAACACAGAACATGCCGGGAGGCCTCTGAGCGTCTGCAGACCACTCTCACAGCTCTTCACTCTCCAGCATGGCCTCAGGAGGGGAGCTGGAGAAGAGGATGGGGCTGGTCTCCGATGTGGGGAAAGCTGACTTGATGTCAAGCCCCTGGCCTGTCAGAGCTGCATAGCGGCTGCCTGTGCGCGGAGCCTTCCTCATGGGCGCAGGGACGCTCTGATGCCACTGTGCTGAAGGTGCAGCAGACAGCTAGTATTACTACTTAGAGTGACATGCTTAAAAATATGGCACATGTCTTAATTAAGCTGATAGTTACGCAGCTATAGAGAATATTAACCATAGATATCAAGCCTGCAGGTGCAGGATACAATTCCAGCTTCATTTTTTGCTGAAATTGTGTACCAGCCCGCATCGTCTTTTGTTGTTGGCTGGATAAGGAGACAAACATATCCTGTTGCATCCTGGGTCAAGCTGAAAGAAACAGATAAACTATTAAAGATCCCCTCCACACATTTATTAAGGTATACAAAACACATTTTTAAATGTGTGTCTGATGTGGTTTTTGCAGGAAAAATGTAGAATTAACACATTAAAATCCTTAAAATGACACGTTCCTTCTCCCTCATTAAAAATTCCAGAATATATATATACTGTATATGTATATATATATGCAAATATTTTTTTATTTGACAAGTTTAACTTCTGGACACAAGATGTCTCCTACTTCACTGTAAAGTCCATTCTCAGTGTGTATGTGCACTGGAGGCTTCAAGTTTCCACATCACATTTGTGTTTGCTGAATATTGAACCAGGATCGGCTTCCAAACTATTTGTGATGTCACGAACCATGCTTGTGGTCCCGCCTCTTAAAATCAGATTTTCACTGAGCACAGAGGAAATTTACACTTCCAGCAATGAATGTGAAAACTGCCTTACAGTGTCAGACTCTGCACATACATCATTCTACACAGTGAAGCTCAAACATTCAACTGGAGGAACAAGAAGAAAAACATATTTTTGACTGGAGGGAGGGCTTTAATTTCCAACACATGGCATGGAAGCAGCTACACAGAGAGGTTCAGAACGCCTACTAACCTGATTCTGTCCTTAGTTTTAGGAATTGTGTCATTGTCTTTCTTCCAGAAGATGACTGGAGGGGGCATTCCCACCACCCGACATTCCAGCCTGACCGGAGTTCCTTCAGGAATACCCATGTTCTGCAGCTTCTCCAAGAACTGGGGAGGGTGCTTCATCTCTTTCTCTAAAGTGGACATGACTTAGATTACTGGAACTTCCAAACAGGGCAAGGGACGTCACAGTAAAGCATTCAGCTGATTGATTGTGTCCAGTCCTTACCCACAACTTTCAGTTCTAGACTAAAGGAGCTCTGGCCTGCTTTGTTGCTCGCAATGCATGTGTATGTGCCGGCGTCTTTTTGCGTCAGAGGATCGATGACCAGAGAGTGGACGCCATTCTCCCGCACCAACATCTTGTGGTACAGGTCTGGATAGATTGGCTTCCCGTTGACCAGCCACATCAGCTCTGGGTTGGGTAGGCCATTCACCTGGGACACCAAAAAAAAGTTAAAAGCAAGGTGAGGTAAAAAATTCAATATTTTTTACGCATTGTATTACATGCCAGGACCTGATGCGTACCTTACAGTCTAGTCTACACAGTTTCCCCTCGTGAGCAAGCATGTCCCCTGGAGCCTGGAGGAAGTGAGGCCGAAAAAAGCGCTCCTGGGTTTGCTCACCTTCAACTTCCTGTATGCGGGCTCGCACCCTGAAAAACACAAGGAGGTGAGCAGAACTGGTATGGGACACTGTTTTTGTCACGGTGCATGTTAGCATTTTAGTTTTGATAGATACACATTATCCAAAAATATCATTATTGTCAGGGAGGACAATCAGTAACTGGCTGGTTCCTCATGCTGCGGAGGGATTCTGCTCACCTCTGAGAGTGAATAGGTGTCAGTCGGGTTCGGGGAGGTCCTGTTTGGACTATCAAATGACCCGAGCAGCTGATTCGTCCCTGGTGGTCATTAAATAGCAAATCAGATTTTGCAGTTGGGGAGAAGCTGTTGACAACATAAACAGGAAGTGTGAATTACCTGCGGATTAGCTGCCATGATGGTGTAGTTGCCGTCGTCATCACTGGTCGTGGACTCGATATGTAAAGCACAGGTCCCATCGCCCTCTCTTATCTTCTTGTAATGGACATTTTTCCTCAAGATCTGCTTGCCATCCTTGAACCAGTAAACCTGATGAGAGATGTGAAGGATAAACGTGAGGGATGAAAGTGAAAAGACCATGCCGTCACAAATCTGTTGATCTCTCACCTTTGGAACAGGGATTCCCACTATTTTACATGAGAAAGTGACAGGCACGCCTTCCATGGCTCTGAAGTTCTTCAGTTTCTTGTCAAATATGGGTGCGATACATTTTCCAGTAGGGACGTCATCGTGCTGCACCTCATCATCCGACTCCTCCACCGGTGTTCGCTCCAAACGGAATTCAATCTCGCTCATTAGTCTCTGCTCAAAACTGGACACTTTGTACTCCTGGAAAAGGAAAACCACTACATAAAAGTAATCGCCACAGTCAAAATCACATTACTGCGTGCATCATCTGTCTTTATGCCTACACCAAATTTCCCTGGATAACATGCATATATTGTACATGGATGCTGAGAGGAGTTTTCGGGGAGTTTACCCGAAAATCAAAAATACATAATATTCCCTCTAAATTGTTTTGGTGTGAGTTGCTGAGTTTTGAAGATATTGGCTGTAGAGATGTCCTCCTTCTCTCCAATATATTGGAACTAGATGGGACTTGACTTGTGGTGCCCAAAGCACCAAAAAATACATTTGAAAAACTCAACAACAATGTCTCTTTCCAGAAACCATGACCCGACTACTCAAGATAATCCAAAGACCTTGTTCTGAGCAGTTCCATGTAGGAACTATTTTCTTTCTACCAAATTACACCACCCAACCATATCACTGCGCAGAAGGAAGTGTGCATCTTAGCTATCTATCTTAGCTAACTAAGTAGCTAGCATTACAGCCCAGCCGAGGAGGAAGCCATTAATGTTTACATCCCGCGTTGTCATGAGCATAAATCTCTCTTCCTGAGTTGATACACGCTTCCTTCTGTACTGTGATACGGTGTAGTTCGGTAGAAAGAACATAGTTCCGACATGAAACTGCTCACAACAAGGTCATCTAGTGCCATCTAGTTCTATTATATTGGAGAGTAGGCAGACGTCTCTACAGCCAATATCTTCAAAACTCTGCAACTTACACCAAAACAATTTGGATGGATAAACAGTACTACAGGTAAGAGGAAAAATTCTGCATGTACTTTTGATTTTGGGGTGAACTGTTCCTTTAACACAATGAGATAAACAACAAATGCTCTTAGAAAGGTATGTTATTATTAGGAACATGAGACAACGTGCATCTGGTTACCATGTAGCAACTGTGGTATTAAAGTAACAATCTATACCTCAAATTTCAAAATAAATATTGATTGTGACTTTAAACCACTTGATGGTACGGACCATGCAGTGGCAACTGTCTGACGGTACCAGTTCAGGTTGAAGGTAAAACAGAGAACAGAGGAAGATGAACTGCAGCGCTGGAAAACATCATTTCTAGACAGTAAGCACCTTATTTTAGTCGTACTAAGAACTTCTTGATAGCTTCTTCATGTATGGCCTCGCAGGAAGACAAGACTGCATATGGAGGTTTGTGAGTAGGGTTTTTTTTTTTTTTGCAAAGAAGTCTATGTCATGTGGGAAAAATCTGAAATGCAAACGGAAAAAGGGGGCTGCAAGCTTCAGTGGGAGAAAGTACAATGCGTTAACTGATGACTGGAGAATACAGCACTACACAACAAACGTTTCATTAGTTTAATTAATTTTAACCCTAAAATTTGTTTTAATCAGATTATTAGTGCAGGTTATACATTAGTTATCAGGAGCTTGAATGCTTGATTAGAGAAATTGATTAACCATAATATCTGAATTTTTGTAATTTCCGTCTGAAACATTTTAATGACCCACACAGCTTCAAGCAAAGCGGTGCTTGGGAGGATCCTTGTACCTCGTCATAGTTAATGACAGTAGCAGGAATGTTTGGTCCAAGGGGTCTGCTCGCTGTTTTCCCCTGAATACTCAGCTTCTATGAGAGGATAAGGATGGATGATGAACACCAACAAAAGACACACATACTGTACATACACACATATATTGATGGAATAACACACAAGCTGTTGTTATTAGCATGCGTATATTGTTATGGTGCATGGACACACAATGATGAATAACCATGAATGACTGGGGAGGGAATGATGGATGATGCTCTGCTGAATTGAAGCGAGTTCTTCATTGTCCCTGAGACATTGTGAGTGAGGGCGAGTCCTCTTAGTATGAATATATAAGTTAAAAGCTTTAGACATTAGTTAATATGCGGCCGACATCATCCTTAAAAGTTAAAATAACTAGATTGCAACAGTTGGATAGTTGAAACCTAGCGATCACATACCTCCATCTCCATGTCAACAACTGACATTCATGTTCACACAGAAGTCTAATATCTAACTCAGCAGGGATGTAATGGAAACTGAAATCAACATTTGCATTGAAAGAATTCAGTAGACCCACCTTTTGGGCTGAGCTAAATCTTGTTTATTTTTGTTGTTTATTTACATATTGGTTAAATTGTCTTTGCATTAATTCAACACTACATCCCTGCAATCGAATGAGTGAAAAGAGTAGAATTCAATCCAAGCTGCAGAGCTGGAAACTACGTAGTACCTGTTGCTGTGCAAAATGTGGAGTATCATCTTTAAATCGAAGCTTTTTCTCAATGTCATGGAGGAGAAGTTCTCTGCTTTCACGGATGTTATCGGTCGACGGGAGATGCACCTTTGGTACATTCTTTTTTAGCCTTTAGTGAAGAGACAGAGGAGAAAATGTATCAAAGCATGTGACAAATCACCAATCTCATGAGCATGATTGTCTGTCAGAGAGGCCGTACCCTAAAGGAGCCCCCCTGGGCAGGCCCATTGAGTTGGTTGGCTGACTCGGGGTCAGGGACGGCAGGACGGAGCTTAGAAACGCCACAGGGTTTTGAATGGGGCTGGGAGTGGAGCTGCTGGAGGTGGGAGAGGAGGCTTGTGAGGGCGACTGGGCTCGTATGGCAAACATGCTGTTCAGGAACGGCACTGACCCCGGCGTGGGTGAGGACACGAGGGATGGAGGGCTAGTGGGAGACTTGAGCACCCTTGTGGGAAAGATCCTGGGGGGCGGGGAGAAAGGTGGGAGGGTAGGGGAGCTTGCTGCGGAGGAGTTTAGCTCTGCGGCCAGTTCCTGAAGCAGTGGTACTGGTGATTCTGTTGGGGAGGGACTCCTGACTGGTGAGAAAGTCTGAGCAGCTATGAACTCTTTAGGTCGGGCGTAGTTGAAGGTGTGGGAGGTGGCTGTGAGGTTCATGAGGGAGGCGTGGGTGCTTCTCAGTAGAGGTGCGGGAGATGTGATCTGCTGTAAGGCCGGGGTTGAATCTGTAGGAGCTGTACTCAGCTTTGGTGCCGGAGGAGAGAAAGAGTTGGGTGTGGGTGCAGCTCTGGCAAGAGCTACAGGGGATAGGTTGAGGTGGGAGGCATGGATGGTGTTCATCTGGGTTACAGGAGCTATGCTGAGAGGAGGAGCTGTTTGTAGTTGTGGGGCAGGTGGAGGGGAGGTCACCAGTGAGGGAGTCTTTAGCTGAGGAATTGAAGGAGGGGAGCTAAAAGGAGGAGCAGGAGAGGTGTTGAGAAGGTGTGAAAAGGTGGTGTTGAGTGCTGCAGCAGAGCTCAGAGTGGAAGCAATGGGGGCGGTGGTCAGTGGAGGTGCAGAGTGGGGTGTCCGCTGCAGAGGTGTCGTAGTGTTCAGGTGGGGCGGGAAAGGTGGAGGATGGGATTCACGGTGCATTCGGGGCGACCAGAGTGGTCCTTCATGGAAGCTCTGGACCTCAGGCTGGATCTGGATCTGGATTGGGGGGTGGGACTGAGGCTGGATGTGGGTTTGGGTCTGCGGTTCGGTCTCCTGCTGCTGCTCCATGAGGACCTGGTTGTGCAGAAGCTGTAGCTGGGCTGGGTCCCTGTTGATCAAAGCGAAAGCAAAGTTACGGCCAATGAGATGACACTATACATGGTGAAAATGAGAGCGGCTCAGTGCACTGCTCTCATAAATCAAGTCCAAGCAGTAAACCCCAGCAGGAATGAGCCAAAGTCAGCATGAGGAATACTCTGCCCTTTTATGGGATACTAACAAGTAGCCTACAAACAAAACACGTTCCAAGCTCTACGCACTTCCAGCATTCATTCCAAACAGTTCTTTTATTTTACAAATTACTGCAAATTTAGTCAGACTAAACAATATAGGACAAATTGTCATATTTATCTTTGTGTTATAGGCCTATCATGCCTTGTACAAAAACAACAGTAATCAAACCATACAAGATTTCATTTCCAGCATTATCTGAAATATCAGATGAACATAAAATGCATAAAAGTACACTTACAAGTAGAAAATGCCATCCTTTGTTTTAGAAAGCCTGAAGGTCCACATTTGAAGTCCGAACGCATTAATTTATGAATTGCAACTGGTTACAGCTGCTCGTCGAGCCAGTGGAGGAGGAACCTCCCACCTCTCAATACAGCCCATCTAATCCCCTTTGATGCAGTACATGCACAGTGTGGATAACCCATTTACAAAATCACTTTTCCTCCTACGACACTGTTAAAGACTGTTTTGACAGCCATGTGTTGCACACTTGTGAAGTCACTTCTACTTGTTTTTTTATTTGCTCTACTACTCACAGTTTTGGTTTAGCCCGCACCGGTGGTGGCTCTTTGTTGCCTGACATCTGAGTGGCGTCTTCATCAGACTGATAGGATGTGTCACATTGTTCTTCCTCCTCATCCTCAGGCAGTTTGAAGTGCACACGCAGACCGACTCTGGAGCTGGAGCGTGAGTCTTTGTGGTTCGTCAGGGTTCCTGTTTTTAGGCAGGAGTTAGGAGGGGGATCAGGGAGGGGCACCACAACGGGGTTACCATTCTGATGGTTTGGGGTCCCCTTAACTTTGGGGCTTGTGTCAGGCGATGTCACTGAAGGCCTGGACACTTGCTCAACTGTGGCCTCACATGCAGACAGAGGGTTGAAGGGTTTTGGGCGTGAGAACACCTCTCTGCTGCTCTGTGGTCCTGGACTTGCTCCACTGGATCCAGGAGGGCCCTGGTGGAGGTAGAAAGGATCTAAGTTTGGGGTGCTGGTGCTGAGAGAGTTGAGGCAGTAGCTGCTGCTCAGACTGGATGGTTCCAGACTGGGTAGACTGGTGCAGAGGGGGAACATGCTGGAGCTGTGGGGGTCCAGGTGGAGGGTGCTGGTGTTTAAAGGGTCCAGGCGTAAGGTGCTGGAGACGAGCGGGTCTAGGCGAATGGTGCTGGAGTGGGGCTTGATGTTGTTGGTCACAGTAACTTCTGGTTGAGGGTTTACAGTGGGAGCTGATGGGGAAGGTTCTTGGATTTGACTGGGCTCCACCTGTAAACTGGTGAAAGGCCTGACGTGGTTGCTGCTGCCATTACCTGATGAGAATCACAGAGATAGATATCAGTGATTTCAATGAACTTTAACAAGAATACATGATAGCTGTTGACATTTTTTATAAAATGTTACCTTTGACCCTTAGTGCAGCAGTGCTGGACACAGTTCCATACTTGTTGCTCGCTGTACATGTGAACATCCCCGAATCTTCAGGAAAGACCTCAGCAATGACCAAAGTGCATATTTCCTCTAAAGGTAAAAAATTGATACTCACATAATCAAGTTGGGTTTTTCAGCTAGAAAGAATCTTTGTACAGTGAGGACAGATACTTGACTTAAGGCTCTTTGTGTGACTGGGAGTCTATCTGCAGCTACAGTAAGTCAGGTTGAAGTGATCTGCCATGGTGGTTTGATACGGGATGAGAGACTACCTTATATGGTCCAGAGTCAGGGAAAAGCAGCCCTGGCTTATATACAGAAGAGGAGCAGAAGCCTTATTCAAGGACTGTAAACACTTCAGTAGAGATAATATGTACACACTGCAGCATTATACACAGACAGACAGATGCTTTGGTGAAGACGACACTTGTGGTTTTTGACTGAGGATGAAGATTTAATGAAATATTTACCTGATTCCGCTGGAGATCTGGGCTCTGGAACAGAAACCAAAAATCATTACAAGACTGTGCACAGCTGCAGATCACTTCTTAAGAGCGTCATTATAACTGCTGATGCAAAATTACTTTTTATTGGTAATTATTATTTATGCTGCTAATTTCTACAACTTTTAGAGAGGGATGTCGAAAATGATTCAACGCTCCTGATGCCATTTTATGTTTCAGGAAGTTCTCAATGGACAATGGACATCGCTCGATTTGGTTTTATTTGCTCTGAAAGTATTTCTTACACTAAATCGGGCAATTTTAAGACACAATCAAGCCTTTAAATCTTGCATTTCCAAAAACTCCTACTCCTTAAGAAACAAGGAATGTCAAATATGGCACAAACACACATAAAGCTCATTTGCACTTTTAATATTGTAGCAGCACAGCTTACTTTTCTGTAGGATCCTGAAATCAGGAGAGTCCTCTATGATCTTTTCCTCTCTGTACCAGTCCACTCGAGGTGACGGCACCCCTTTCACACGGCACTCTAGCACCACCAGTTGGCCTTCTGACGCAAGGAGGTCCTGCAGGCTCTGGTGGGAAAATAAAAGGCTGCATGTTACATCAGTGCACATACAGTATAGAGAGTAGCAGTATATGTCATTTTGAGAAAGACTCTACCTTTGTGAATACAGGCGCAGCCATGATAGGTTGCCCATTCAACCCTTGTAGATAGTTGTGGTTAGAGATTTTACTCTGCAGGTATAAAAAAAATGCAGCAGATATGTTTGTTAAAACATACAAAACTAATAGTTGAACAAAAAGAATAGTGGGGCAGCTGTTCTACCTCAGGTTGAGGAGTTTGGGTCAGAGGTGACAGGACAGGCAGCACAGACGACACCACTGAGTTCAAAGGCAATGATGTAGCTATCGTTGTAACTGTCTGCACTGGCGGCGGTGTGGATATGACTGAGACAGACACCTCCTGTGTTTCTGGACGTTTTGTATCGCCAGGTGACAGGAGAGGAAACACCTGCACAGGTAGCACTGTGGTCTCCTCCTGAGCAGCGTGTGCTGTGGGTGTCACGGGTGTTTTAGAGAGCTCTGGGACTGGAAGTATGGCGGCTGACGTCTGGACCGTTAGAGGAGGTTCTGGGATTATTTGGTTAGTTGGTGGAGAGGAGAGCTGCTGTGCTGGTTCCTCAGTGGCTGCTGCAGGAGAGTCTTCCCGCTCTGCAGAGGGAGTCTGACTCAATAAAGGAGGTAAAGAGTTCCTCTGCAGCCTTTGAATCACAAAAGAAAGAATGAATGGTCTCATTTAATGTTGCAATAAGGTAATCCACATAAATTATTTTTGTTGAAATGACAATAGGGTTAAAAACTCACTGGGCTACATGTTCAAAGTGCTGCTCTCCCTCAGAATCAGAAGAGGAGGCACCTGTCGGTTTTTACAAACAAGCGCACACATTCCGTCACTGAACTGTGTTTAACTTAAGTGTAAAAGTGTCAGTAAGAAAGAGAGAAGCATCACCTTCCACATAGATCTCAGCTGACGTGGAGTCAGTGCCGTAGAAATTAGATGCAAAGCACGAGTAGCGTCCAGTATCTTCCTCAAATGCCTCTGCGATGATCAGAGAGTGCAGCTCGCCGTTGGTGATGATCTGAATGTCGGGGCTGTTCTCCAGCTCCTTGCCCTCACAAAACCACCTGTAATAACATACAGTGTACACAGCAAAATGCTCAGTGCAGATCGGAAGATTCTTCCAGTTCTACAATTTTCTTGACAGTTTAAAGTCTTAAAAGCATGGTATGATATGCAAATATGCTGAAGCAAATCACCCATCATTAGCTTTAAAGGTACCCTATGGGGTTTTTGACTACTAGTAGCACTATGAGTGATGTTTTAATGAGTAAGAGAGGAAGAATACTGCTCACTAGTAAACAATGCATGATTCAAAATCAGAGAAATTATAAAATAAAACCTGCTGGAAGGAAGCAAGGAACTCATTTATTGCCTCATTTATTGCCTTGTGGTGCATCAGGTACTGGAATTACTCCATGCCTATTGGTCAGGAGTAAATTAAAATGCTCTCATTTCTGTAACTGTTTAGCTATTTCATATACTTTCCTTTGGGAATTGCAAGAATTAGTGTATCCTATGATTACAGGACAGGACAGAGCTTCAGTGGAACTGGACATGATGTGTATTTGTATGAAATGGTTATATTCAGGATGCCACAAACGTACAAATGGGTGACAAATGTAAAAAACGAAACAAAGTGTCTGAGTGTCTTGGTTGGGTCACCGCAGCTTCACTGCTCCTGAATGAGCAGAAATTGAGGTCCATTCTAACAGCGGGATGAACACCATTCTTCCAAACATATTCGCTCATTTAATCAGGGTTTACTTGTGTTAAAATCTAATAACAAAGCATATGTTTCACATCATTTTCATACTCATTATCTGTCTATTGTGTTTCTCCCCTCAATTATTCAGTATGTTCATTTAATTTGTCATCTGTGTGGAACTCTACTTGGGTTGTTCTCAGCCAGTAATCTACTTCTATTTCCACTTTCGTGATTGGACTGTCATGTGACTTTATTGTAGGATATTTTAAGACTCTCCTACCCTTGCTATATAATATTTAAAACCCCATCTTTACTCTTTTTCCTTCTATTAACCTTTTGACACACCGTTTCTATGTCTTTCCCAGCTCCCTAATGGTGCCTCTGGCTTGGTGCCATTTGGTAGAGTTATGCCGGTCAAGAGGACAACATTGTGATGAGCAAACCTCATCCCTGTGTCTGTAAGACAAGAAGCAACAGAAGCATGCCTTGCCAGTTTATACGCAGGCTTTAATGCACTGATGATGTTATGATTATGATGCGTACAAAGCAATTGATCTGAGGCAGAGTAATGAATTTTAGTTGCTGAAAAGTGAATGCATTGTTAGGCTTTATTAATGAGGGGAGAGATGGAGGATGACATGCAACAAAGGTCCTGAGCTGGACTCAAACCAGGTTACATCAGGTCAGTGTCCTTAAGCCAAAGATCAATATTGTAATTTGTAATTTATGCTGTCAATTTATAAACTGTCTACCGAGATAATATTACGTACCTGGCATAAGTAGTAACATCTAGTGCATCTGAGTCTATTTATTCATTGTAAAACTATAATAGTAAACATCTCATTTTCCCTGTCCTGACCAGCAACATATGCAACAGCCTCTGCATCAATCTATTTTGAGCAGATGAAGTTTGATGCTTTATAAGATCCAGCCAATAAACAAACAGGAATGTGGTGATGTGCTACTCTCTGGCAAGACGTCATCATACACACATAAATCATTTCCAGTGCGCTCACGAGTCACTTATATGGAACAATTTTTCCAAATAAATATGCAAGCAAACATCTGAAGATGCACCAAACAAAAAGTTGTCCACACAAAGAATTATTCCTCGGAATACAAACTAAGCTCCCTGTGGCTTCTCAACTTGTTTGATCTGTGGAGAAGAATTTATTTAACCTTTGGTACACTGATGATCTGTTCCCGATGCGTAGAAACAACTCATGCTCGAATGTGCTGCCAATATTCTGCCTGAGGCGCGCTAAATCATTTCGAATGAGTAAGGGTCTAAATTGAAAGCATGAGTAGTAAATGACCTGGACGGTCTGCGAGGCAAAGACCCTGCTCACTGCACCTGTCAGGGGCTATTTTCCCTCTGAACTTCAGAACCAGAGAGGAGATTCCCGCTGGAGCCTGGGAGCTCTGACTGGCTGACACAATCACATATGCAAAACGCTAAACATAGACTCAGAATACACACAATATGCTATACCCCCGACACACCAGAGATGGGAAATATGAACCTGAAAACTCTGTTATGACTAAGTCATAGTCACAAACACAACACAAACATCACACTCAAGTCAATGAAAAGAGCTTTATGTTAAGAAAATACACAAAATAAGACACACAGTGTGAAGGAAGTAACATGTTTTAAGCAGAGACCCAAATAACAAACTATATAAAGTTCAATGTATAAATCATCTTACCAAAGACTTCATGCTTCTGTCAAGAGCTCGCTCAGTTCCATTATCAGACACGACTACAGCTCACTGTGCCAGTCCGGTCTAAAAATGGCCGAGAGCAACATTCTCTCCGGACAAGTATACGTTAGTGGCTCAACAATGTTCAGCAGGACCAACAAGCCCATGCCCCCTATAGTCTGACGCCTCATCTTCACTTCAGTTCAAGGCTCTTCTGTGCTGGGAGGGAAAGACCAGCCTGGGGTTCTAAAACAAGTCTAACAAAAAACTGCCATAAAAATAGCACAAGACAAACATGAAAAAGTGTGTCAATTGGTAAGAGCTGTCTGGTTATATAAATTGTGTAAATTCCTCTCATATTTTGGCTCGTTTTGACTGTAGATGGTTACGGCATTAATTAGGACACATCCTCATAAGAATCTGATGATGTTCTTCTAGAGAATGACAGACCGCCTAATGTGATTATCTGTTGTCCCAGACATAACCCTGACCACCAGTGAACACACACCTACGCAAACACACACTCACACCATCCAGAATCAGCTGCTGGCTATCATCACATGTCACTCCTGTCTGGAAGTGCCACGAAAAACCTGCGTCATTCGTCTTAACCCACTCTTCTCTATAAAAACACACCTCCAACGCAAATTATTGTGACATATTAGCAGACAATACCAATGTATGTATTTATAACTGATGTAATTCCACAATAGGGTTAGAATTTTTCACATATGTATGTATTGAGTAAAAATGAAAATGCAATAATACAATTTTCATTTTCATCTTGTACACAAAAGTACGGAAGCCTATAAGGGACTTTATTAAAATGATCATCTAAACTTGAAATTGAAAATGTAATTCCACAATAGCATTAACATTTAAAATTTAAATGAAACTGCAATAATACAATTATCATTTTTATTTTATCCCCTAATGAGTGTGGGGACCATTGACTGTATATAAAGTTGGACGACATCAGAGCTCCCAAAAAGTGAAGTCAAAACATCTCGATCGCCCCCTGGTGGCTGGCTGCAGCATAGCTCATAAATCCCACCCCTCAATGTTATTAGATAGGACATGGGCCAAACTAAAAACTCATAGTAAACGTCAAATAAATGTTTCCTAAAGATAGTTTCTGTCATTTTAGGTAGTTCTTATCACGCTGATGTATGTTCAAGTGTTCATTTTTCTGATCAGTTTGGTTTTAATTAGTTATTTGATGCTATAAAAAAGGGGCTGAAACATTATGACTTCCAGCTGAGCCCTGCTCACGATTGGGTCGACTCCAAATGACTTCACCAGCACAAGATGGCAGTGAAATTATATGCAAAATCACTACTGACACAACCTCACTGACCTTTTTTGCTTTTTCAGGTGTTACATTTTTACAGTGAGACAAAAGTCGACTAATTTTGAGAGCTAACGGGAGCAGAATGTCTTACTGTATCATCCGCAAACTAAGAAATATCAGCACTTTTTTGGCTTTCCCTTACCGGACTTCAGGCACAGGGAGTCCTCTTACTATGCAGTCTAACTGGACCTTGCTGCCCTCTGGAACCTCTCTGCTTTTCAGTTTCTGGATGAAATGAGGAGGCTCACACACAGGCTCCGCTGAGTAGGGAGTTTCTGTCAAAGCAGAGCTTTCGGCATCCTCCTCGACATCCTGGGAAACAAAGCCGCACTGCTGCTCCTCTGTAATCCTGCAGTCCTGAAACTCCACATGCCCAATCCCAGAGTCTAGCTGGACCTCTGTTTGGTGGCTAACAGCAGGGCAGGGTTTCTCCCTCTCCTCCTCCATGGGCATGGCAACACGCTCCCGGTTGTCTCGGCTGAGGGGATCAAGTGCTCCATCGCTCTGGCTCTTGTTCTGGTTCCTATTCCTGTGGGTTTTGCATGCTCTCGGCCGTACCCGTTTGGAGCTGTTGGCCTTGAAGAGAGAGGAGAGCTCCTCAATGAAGTCCGCTGCCTTGTTGAGAAATTCCTTCTTGGACTGGGTCTCCAGACCGTATGGGGCGTTCCTCCCCAGCCTGTTAAAGTCGTTGAATCCTTCACCGGAGTCCCTGCTGTTCCTGATCACGTTTTCCTGCTGTGTGGATGCTTTGTGCATCTTTCTGTCTGATGTGAATGTTACGTGTGTTGCTGGTAGTTCTTTAAATTCAGGGGCTGGCTGGGAGATGGGTACATTGGAAGGGGCTGCTAAAGGAGCAGGAGAAGGGTTAGCCAAGGGAACAGATGGATGTTCAGACGAAGAAACCGAGGATGAGTAGATGTTGGAGGGGGTGGATGGTGTGACAGAGGCCTTGACCTCTGCCCTCTCCTCACGAGACTCATGTCCGATGGCCTGGCGGGCCAGGTTCACACTCTTGTCCAGCTCCTCTTGGCTGAGGAAGGCTGAGAGGTCTGGGAATTGGGGATCATTGGGGCCCACAGAGTCCTCAGCCTTGCCTTTGAGTGACCCGTAGAACTGAAGGTGTGAGGAGGAAGCGTCTGAGCGGCTGTGGCGCTGCTGGGCCCTGGCCTCTGCCAGGTAGCTCTCTCTTAAGAGCTGAGACAGTGATGGTGGCTGGTCAGTGTTCTCTTGCATGCTGTGGAAATAATCACCAAGTATTCAATTAGCCTACATTCATCACACAAATCTAGAAAAATACTCTACACTTCTCACTTTAGTGCTGACTATTTACATCAGCTAGAGCTGCAACAATGAAATTCTCTGACTCCAGCTTCTTAAATGCGAATACTTTCTGGTTTCTTTGCTCCTCTATGACAGTAAACTGAATATCTTTGTGTTGTGGACAAAACAAGACAATTTAGGATGTCAGGGGTGTCTGGGCTTTGGGAAACACTGATTGACATTTTATCATTTTCTGGCATTTCATAGACCAAACAACTAATCAATTAATCGAGAAAATATTCAACAGATGAATGGACAATGAAAATAATCATTAAAGTCAATAGTTTTGATCCTATGTACCTTTCAATAAGACTTTCTGGTGTGTCAGAACTATTTACCTTTTATTGGTCACAGTTACTTTATTGGTAGATGGTAAGTTGTCAAATGATTGATTGCTTTTCTTTGCATTCTTTGATAGAAAACTAGATATCTTTACGTTGTTTTGACTGTTTCTCAGACTGTCAAGCAAACACACAAGATCTCTGATATTTTACAGAACAAACAAGTTATCAGTTAATCAAGAAAATAATCAGCAGATTAGTCACCAATCAGTATTGCAGCCCTAAAAAGTATGCACAACTTGCAGTCAATAGGTTGAAACCTACCTGATCCGTTAAGTCACTGACACATCTAACAGGCCTTTAAATGACTAAGATCTTGTTTTGGTTCTTTTACATATTTATCAGATAAATCTAATACATACAGTAAAAAGTTAATAGTGATATGTATCTCGGATATAAGTCACGCTAATATTACGCTCAATGTTATGTGAAAAACAATTCCTTGTGAAATATTTGGTGCAAAGATAGAACTCGAATATAGACTGTAGTTAAAAGCAGGGGATGTGTGGGGAAAAAATAGCTTTGTATTTTAGCCTAATTTCAGCCCTGACGGGGTATCAGGTTTGTGCACCAGCACCAGATCTGATGGGATACAGGCAGGCTTTTTTTTTTGCCCCGTCCACCCCAGACCAACACGTATATGATGTTTGGTCTTAGCACAACTTTTTGACACTAGGCATGGGCAAGTTATTGAATACAGACATGAGATAGGGTACACATATGCTGCTGACACTCAAATCAGCGCAATTAAGAGACACAGCAATGCCCTTCCAACAGACCTGAGGCTGCAGCTGTTGTGTACATTAATCCTTTGCAAACAGGCTCCAAGCCCCACCAAGTCATATCTAATAATAGCGAGGGTTCAGTTTACATGAGGAAAAATCAACAAAAAAAAAAAAGTAGTCCCCCCTCATCCTGTGCGTCCTTGCAAACGTGATTTTGATCAGCCATAACATTCATTACTTAAATTACACAAACAGAACTATGATTATAAATCATAAATGGGGCACCGCTGAGAGAGATAACACACGGAAGGAGCAGTGCCCCTAAACGCAGCACCACACATCCAGGCAGGTTAAGATAATTCAATTAAACATTCAAACAGAAATAGATTCAAGGCTCACTGTCAGAGATTTTCTGAGGCTATACACAGCACGTGGCACTCAACAGGACACTGTGAACAACAATTAAATTAGGGGGTTGGTATGATTTACCTTCAGAATAAACCCAGCTGGCCCCTGTGAAGGACTGGCAAATCCTCCTCAGAGTGCACCTGTGCTCAAACTGGGAGATTCCGGTCTTCTGGTTGCTGCCACCTGTGGAAATCTTGGACACAGGCAGCTGCCCAGCCTTCCCGGTTTTATCGCTTTACAGGAAAATATGGAGGCGAGTAGCTAGGGTAACTTGTCACCAGTACAAGTAGCAACATTTGTCAGTGCACTAGTCGCAGGTTATTTTGGGGAGGCCTGGCCCATGTGCCTGGGTGGCGTCCCCGCTCATTGGCCGGGGGAGGGGGGGCATGCTGTAAAGGGATTCCTCCTCCAGTGGTGACCTCCATCCTACAGAATTAGAAGCTCCTCATCGAGCCTCTCACACTAATGTTAGCACAGCACATTAGAAGCAACAGTCAATTTCCAATCACTATTACAATATCATGACACAGGTGTTGGTATTCAATATATTGTGATATATTTGCCGATATATTGGGTTCTTCTCATTTCTCTATTTTGTACCTCCTTGTATCCTCCGTCATCCTGCCTGTGACCCAGAAAGCGATCTCAGCACGCTTGAAGGATGTCTCAATTCCTAAAATGCTTCTCGAGGAGAGGGGAGGCTTGCCGGAGGAGCTATGAGCAAGGATGCACATGTGTATCCTTTGCAGAAGTTTTTTTTTTTTTTTCTGCGCCCATGAAATACAGCTGGAATGTGCCACATCGTTTTGTTACAATTCCTGTTGCCTCGACTCCTCTCTCCTCGTTCCTCCTCTGCTCGCATCTCAGGTGGGAGGGACCAAGATGCGAGGAGAGGAGGCAAGGAAAGGAATCAAGGATGTACAAATGGAAAAATGAGAAGAGGGGATTGTTTAATAGGCCTGTGTTCTTTGTGTTTACGCTAGCAATATGTGCATACTTCTTGTCTCTGTCAAATGACTAAAGATAGATTACAACACACAAATCTTTGCATGTGTGTGTGTGACTGGATTCAAGTGGAATTTTATTCACAGTTGTTTGGATTTTTTAACATGGATTTTTTTTTTGCAGCATGCCACAGAAAAAGTGATTTAATCTGAAGAAATTAACATGGTACACCCAGTCTTTGGCCTCTGCAACGACTCTGATTATAATGCCTACTTGCTGAGGGGAACAACATTTCTCAAGATTTAAACTTGAGAATTGGTGAAAAACAAAACCATCTGTGTCCCACAATTAATGAAATTAGTTTATTTGAACAACAATGAGAACCAATTCAAAGACTTACAGACGGTAACGAAAAGCAAGCCTGAGCATCTATTTACACTTAAAACAGTGTAAGACCTTGTATCAAATACTTTATTCAAGTGAATCATTTAACAAAAAGAAAAAAAAATGCAGCTGTGACAGAAGCTAGTGTACACTGACCACTATCCAAAAAACATTTACATCATGATCTATGCATGTTAGGAACACGCCAGACTCGGGCCAAACATTATTTGCATATTATTTGTTTCCAGGAAGCATCAGGTTTGATACATTTACAGTTTGGGGATAATTAGGTCAGTTGTCAAACAAGCAAAAGCAATATTAGAAAATTATCAAACACTGTTGTGTGGGTGTCTAAGCTTTCTAGCAAACAGTGTAATGTCAAACATGGCAACCCCTGCCAATCCTACATGCAAGGCTAAAATAGAGGAGTGATATTTTAAGTCAGAATTTGACTCCAGCCCAACAAACAAATGGGTCAACCAAAGATTAAAACTTGCTAGTATAAAAGAATGAAATGGCTCAGTAACTCAGACAGCATACAACATTAACAGTGTCAGGTGGAATTCAATGCACTGCATGTCCTCTTTGGCGTAACGGGAAAATACAATCCGGTTTACCAACACAGTAAAGGCAACATGAAGAGAATCGTAGCTGAGGTCGATGACTTAGTTCCCCTTGTTCTTATTTCCTTCCGGTTACAGACACGGTGGATAAAACTGAGGGATTTGTGGTAAAATCACATAGACGGTATCATTAGCAGCAAGAGAAAGTCTTGACTAGCCCAGTCTATCAAAAAAAGACACTTCCATTGTAAAGGTTAGGAATGAAATACTCATCATCAGCCTATCCGATCAGAACGGACACCAGGAAGGCACTCTTCAAATGAGGAGAACGTCGTGAAGAAAACCGTCTGAGCGCATACAGCAGTGTCCCACAAATACTGAACCTGGATGCATCATAACCACTGACGAAAGCACCATAATGGAAGTCTATGTGCTTTTTCTTTTTTTAGTGCAGTGAGATTAAGCTCATGCCCATCATCAGGTTCTTCTTGTTCTTCACTGTGTTTTTTGATCTCGAGTTGAGGGAGATGAAACTGACACATTGTCGACATTGTACCTAGTGCAGTGAGCCAACTTGTGATAAAGACGTGGGAGGCACAGTAACCGTTCTGCAACGGGTCTGGTGACGGCGGGCGGTTCCGCTATCAGGAGTCTTCGCTGGCCCGTTTGCGAGACTGGTCACCTCTGGAAAACAAAAAAAAACACATCACATCAGTGATTTAAAGCTACGTGTAATGCAAAGTGGTGTTTACACAAAGATTAAAGCAAGAAAAATGTGAGAGCCTGATAGGTTGTCCTGGAGGACGTGTGTACAATGTTTTGAATTAAATATCATATCAATTTAAAACTGCTCTATGCCTGAACTCAAACATTTAGATTCAGATTGTGTGTCTGACAGTAAAGCCTCAGAAAACTGACCGTGGAAACCCCTTCATCGAGAGCTCCATCTGTAACTTCTGATCATGAGCAGCGTAGTCACACAGCAGAGACTCCAGAGCAGGAGGGTTGATTTGGGGAATAAACCCTGAGAAGAGAGCCGGCGCTAACTGGGCCCACTCTGAAAAAGGGAACCAAAAAAATCTATGAAATGTGTAGTGCAGCTTACATACAAGAGCTTTCTGGCAGCAGAAGAACAGGTAATAGCAACATGGCTCACCTGGTCGGAGGCTGTAGAGGCCTTTAACCACACCGGCCATTGTAGATGGCTGCACTTGAAAGGGCATGGAATGAGCTTTGATGAGAAGAGCTGCACAAGAAAAACACAAATGAAAACACAAATATTTCAAGAGTCATTTGTGTCGGCAAGGAAGGAAGTCGTAGAGGTGCAGTTCCTGAGTCCAAAACGCTACACTTTGCAGAATTAAGAGACAGCAGGGCTGAGACAGCGAAGTGAGAAGTGTAGGTGACAACTTTTGTTTCTGGTTCGCAGAGCGTACACTCACGCATCAATGTGGTGACATGTTTTTCTGCAACGTGATCAGCAAACAGCTTCATCAGATCCTCTCTTAGGTCTCTGTTCAGTTTTGACTCGATGTAGAACTTGTTCTGAAAACATTTAAACAAAAGAACAAAAAATGAGTGACACCCTAGCACAAGGATGCACAGAATACATAACTAGAAAAGAAAAAGGATTCCTACCAAGTACATAAACACAGGAACTATACACTGAAGAGATGCTGTGTATTGCGTCAGAGCAATGTTGAAGTTCTCAATTAAGTTCTCAGGTGGGCTGGCCTGGAAAACAACAATAAAAGTATTACTTCTATAGTTTGTGTATGTGCCATATATTAATTATTCTCTTGTATTTGGGTTTGCTTACTTGTAGATTTGTGGAAACCTGTTGCAGGTGACTTGTTATTTTTAATGTCAAATCATTGTAGAGCAGCTCAGAGTGCTGCTGACAAACACACTTGTAGACGTAACTAGAAAAACAAAGCAGGACAAACTCAGAAACCCAGAAACTTCAGTTTGGACTACCAGTAATGCACATGGCAACTTTATTTGGCTCCTCCGGGCAACAGGAATCACACACGGGCTCAGCTAAAGTGTGTTTATTCAACAACCCTTTGCTCATGTTGCTTTACCTGTATATCTGTGCATAAGAAACAGAGATGTGGTCTGTGGGATTCTGAATCAGAAGACGGACGATTGCCTTCTCCAGGTTTGGCCAGTGGTTTTTCCGGTAATCTTCTATAGCCATTGCATTCAGAACTGAGTGAAAAGAGGTGGACAGGTCGGATTTCAAATGACCGGTGATATCACAGACACTTGATTATGGTTAGCAGACCAACTGGGGACTGATACTCAAAACATCAGTCTGCAAATACTTGTAAATATCGCAGCGGGCCGAGCTGCTAAGTAACATAAAGGATATCAGGCCCTGCGGTCACACAGTGGTTGCTTTAAGCGAACTTACGGAACTTGGACGTGGTATCGAGGGTGAATTTTCCCTCAACAACGGCTGACGGTGCCGTGCAGTCGGTCTCGCTGACTTCACTGCTCTCACTACTCGAATCCGAGTCCATGAACTTTGACCCACCGGAGCTGCCGGACCACACTTGCCCTCGTCGAGTTCCTGGTTCTCCTCCCGGCACCGGCAAACTGACGGTCGGCGGGACCGCCGTTGGATCCGGCAGCTGGCTACTCAGATGCGTGCGGACTTTACTGCTGCTGCTGCTCGAACAATGATTATGGTTGTGGTCGTCTTTGGTGTTCAAACTGTCATCTTCCATGGCCTCCATTTTCACAGCTGTTGATGTTTCCCCGAGGCGCGCCGTTACTACATAAACAGCTTGAGTTAACAATTAAGGATAAGAGTCAGAAACTGTCAAACGTCTTCGGTGGTGTCCATCTCGGTTTTACGGTTAACTGAATTTTTACGACACATCGTATCACCAGACAGCCGAAAGAAAACAGGGAAATGTAGTTCCAAAGACTTTGGCTGAACAAAGAAAGTTCCTGGACCTTATTTTTGTAAGCCTTATTCAGCCTGGCCGTGACCGCAGCTAAAGACTAAATATTGACAAAATGACCGTTAACGGACTGAGTAGCATGATGCTACCGTAAAAGATAGATACCGCACTACGCATGCGCAAATTTGTAACGATAGTATTCCACGGATTCCACACTTTTTTTTCCAACAAATTACGTTTAAACCTTACATATTGTACTATACTGTGGTTATATAACAATGTTGTAAAGACTTACTAGTGGTCTCTCGCACAAACCCATAACAATGTAGTTACAGACTCTTTGAACGCCCGCTAAAATGGAACGAGGAACTGTCAGTGGGCTCAAAGGCGCTAGGGGGCGCACTACTCATGTCTGCACCACTATTTTTTTTAAGTCAATGGTCTGTGCACCTTGCTTGCTGAACTGTGTATTAAATAAAAGAAATGAGTGGTCAGTGTTGTTCATTCTTTTCTTTTCTTTTTACTGAGAACCCCCGAAGAGACTACTATAATGATGTAAAAAACAAACAAACAAACAAACAAACAAACATATTTCTTTAAACCATAAACAAAACATTACCTTGGAAATATTATGTAAATGATGTTGGTGTAGACATTTATCCATTACATTGGCTTAAATATGTCTCATCTTCCATCACTTAATCTTTACAGGCAGCAGATTCCTCTGTATAATGGTAATCATTTTTAAATGTATATATTCTATAAAAAGAAAAGTGACATGGGCAACAAAACCAATTTTATATGATGGAGGGAAAAAAAAGTGCCATTTCTCAATGTGAACTCATTGAATATATTCCTACGGCTTAATATTACAACTTTCAGTATAACTTTTGTACAGAGAAAAACTATCCTCTACTCTTTAAGTAAGTCTGACATCAGAGTATAAAAATAAGAGGCTTGACCATAAAAAGTAGCTGCCACATGTCACACCTTGTCAATAGTTATATTTTTTTCAAAGATTTAAATGACAGGTTAAACATACAAAGCTTCTGATAACATAAGAGCGTGTTGATCAAGTGTTCTTTGGTCTAAAATTAAAGAGTACTGTTCCTTATTTGTAGCATTAACCCCGGAGAAAGGACAGAGCTGAACTTTTTATATTGCAAGTTAGACAACGCGTTCAAGTAAACTATCTGAAGATTTATGTATGTGTCTGAAACTCATAGTACCCACTATTTAGCAGGCAGTAGGCTTACAAGTTCACCACTCAACATATCATTAGACCACAGCTGACATCACACTATGGACTGATACATTTGATTGCTTTGCTTGTAATGACTGCAATTTAGGAATTAAAGCTTAATTTAGTGTTGCATTTGTGGACGTCGGAGTAGATGAGAGCATCAGCTACATTTCTAAAAATGTGACCGCAAAATGAGATGATAATATGGAAAGAAATAATAATAATTAAAAAAAACAACTACTGCATTCTATTTAGTAAGTAGTATACAGTATGAAGTTTCAGACACAATGCATGTAACCTAATTGGGCACAGAAAAAAACAAGGAAAAAAAACTTGCTGCATATTCACACAAAGTTGTCAAGCAATTTCAACTTTATGAAAAATAATAGTAAGATTGATGAGTCAAAAATATACCAAACTTACATATATAAAAAAAATGACAATTAGTGCTTTCTCGACTGGGTACTTTACATTTAAAGGTGTGTGGTGTTCTGAGTCTGTTCAGAAGTATTGTCTCTCTGCACACTTGATGTGGCCTCATTGGCTAAAGTGTGTTGTATTGTGTCTCTTAAGCATGTCTCTCCATCCGCTGGTAGTGCCCCGGCCTCCTCCGGCTCGCTGTCTTCTTCCACCCCATCTGCGCTGCATTCAGACTCGTCGCTGTCACTGCCAGAGGAGCTCGACGTATCATCTTCAGAGTCAGAGTAAACCTCAGCCCCGTGGAAGATGTAGTGATTTGGTGCCTGAAACAGGTACTGGCCTGCTGTGGGAAACAAAAACGCTGAAATCAACATCTGGAGAAAATCTATAGTTGTCTATCTCTCTTGTACTCAATGTCTGTGGTATTTATTATTATTTGGATTTGCATGTATTTTCCTGCTGTATGAGGGGGAAAAAAACATTGTTAAGTAATGTCTATGTCTTCCTTTAATACATCAAATATATATTTGTGAATGATACTGTTGTAAAAAGCACTGTTCTCTCTACCATGGTCTAAAGCTTACTCTCAAGGCGTTTGCTGATTGGACTTCTGTTGATTCGACTCATCCAGCATCGTCTACGAAATTCAAGGTTGGAGGTTTGGCTCTTTACTTCCGTGGCCTCCTCTTTCGGCGCGTCTCCTGCAGGTAACTCTGAAGGCTCATTCGTCTCTTCACTTGGACACTGAGCATTTGGACAAGGCTCTTGAGGTGCAACATTATTACCAGCAGTCTCTGTGACATTCGGACTTTCCGTCTCCTCTGAAGGCTTAGTTACTGAGTCTGTACTGTGCTGCTTCTGCTCCTCCTGAGCTGCATCGCTGGAAGCAGGAAAGGCCTCACTTGGTGACTGTTCTGGTAACCGAGGGGGTTTCTCTGTGATCTCAGTGAGTCTTACAGTGTTGTAGCAGAGCTGCTCAAAGTCCCCATCCAACCGATGACAGAGCTCGTTGACAATGACGTCACAGTCCCCAAGTAGCTCCACGTCAAAGTTGAGGTGAGGCAGCTGCTCCCTATTGATCAGGACCTGAGGCACTTCATGAGGAATGGAGTCTGGATGGGACGAAGAGAAAAGGGTCATGTATTCTATGTTTGTATTTACTGCAATCACAATATAAGCATATTGGTTATTACATGCATCTTACAGAGGAAAAAGGAAAAAAACCCCAACATACTTGGGATGAGGGCAACTGGTCGGACTTTAAGTGAAGAACCAATGACAATCAAGAGGTCCACCTCATCTTTATCCTGCTTCATGGCTCTGTGGAACATTTCTGGAAGATTCTCCCCAAAGAAGACAATGTCAGGTTTCATGATTGCCAGGGGAATATCTGGACACCGTGAGCAATGAGGGACAACCTGCAGGACAAATTCATGTTATTAGCATTATAACAAAATAGTGTGTTAAAGGAACGCCATGCCAAATGTCAGATTTATTTAGATAGGGGTTGCATGTACTGTCACACACTTATATTTTACAGATTGTGTAAAATCTTTGGGGAAGGGAAGCTATAGACGGAGCGGTTACTCTTCCACGGAGTCCAACATGTTGCACCGACATGTTTCTATAGTAGCCCAGAATGAAAAACCAAACACTGACTCTAATGAGGGCCTTGAGAGTTTATCGTGTTTTTAGCGGGACTCTGTAGGGGAGGCTAAGATGAGAGATGTTCAGCTGATTGCAATCTAAAACTGCACCGCCAGATGCCACCAAATCCTACACACTGGACCTTTAAATGCACAGTATGTAGTTTCTGCTGCTAAGTTTAATGACAGTCGACCTTTTTCGATGAAAATCTATCGGATGTGACTCAGGCAGAAATGTTCACAGCCAAAAAAATATTTGGGATAATGTGAGTAAACTAAACAAAATATATAACAAGAGATAAATGTTATATATTAGACCTTTATCTACAGTATGTCTAGACAACATTGATGACAATGTGAATTTACAGTACGTTGTAGTAGTTTTTGAGAAATAAAAGGACTACTGTAACAAGAAAGGACTACAAACACTACTGATGTGATTCCCAAACTTTTTTTTTTATCAAACTGTTTAATAAGCATCAACTTTCTTGATGCTCTCGTCATAAAAAAAACTTTTTTTTTTCTTTTTTCTCTCTTTTTTGGGAAAAAAACAAAGACCTTTTTCATAGCAGAAATTTTGACTTCTCTGAGCAGGGAAATTACCAATGAACCTCATAACATTAACAATGGCTCCCTTTCAGCAAATAATGAAAAGGAAGGCAGGAATTAATAATGGTTATTTGTTACACCCCTGTTTCACAAGAGAAAACGTATGCTGTGAAAAGGATCAATTCATCCCTTCACTCCAAATTGCTGATGTATGTACGGCTCCAGTTTTGAAACCTGTGCGAAAAAAGTTTATGGCATACACAAGATTTGTTAAGGAGTTTTTTCATGCATTAGTCATGAAATGCTGAATATTGTTACTGTTGGACAACACACAGCATTTTTTATTCACATTCATTGTTGCAGGTGTTGCTTAATAGGCTTCAGGAGCTATGGGAAATGAAACTGCAGTGTCCAACAGTGCATGTAAGTGTGTTATGTTGGATTCATTTTTAATGAATAAATACCTGGTTAAAGATGTCTTCCCTTATAGCCTCACAATCCACTTTGTGTTTACAGACGAGACAGGATGCAGTTGCAAATGAACCTGAAAAAAAAGAGTCATCAAAGACCTTTCACCATGGACAGAACTATAAAAAAACAAACAAGATCCATCTATTAGAATGCAGCACTTACCATGACACTGGATAATCCGCTGAACTCCAGCCACTTGTTCTAATGTATCAATGTTTTGTGTGTAATTGCGCAGCAGCTTCCCTTGCTTATCCAGCATAGATATGAATTTGTGACAGGGTGAAGGCTGGAACTGACCAGGGTAGATCTCCTGTAACAAAAAGGATGCATTCAACACTTGTAGACCAAACCTAAAGCTTGGCATAATCAAAAAACCTTTGTTAACACTGAAAGCCTGGATAAGCAACACAAGCTGGAACTTTTAACGCCAAACGAAGGTTTATGTGAGCATGTTAAGTTTTAACAAACGATTACGATCTTATCACATCATACACCAGACACCAGGATCAAACCATTTTGATGTACTGTTATTAACTTTCATTTACACAGAAGCAAGCGGGCACACTGAACAAACCTTAGCAAACTTGAAAAAGGGTCTTGGGTCCCGTCTGAAGTATTCAATGTCAAACATAGCTTGAGGGTCTGGAAGATCTGGAAAATCTACAGCAAGCCGTGCATAAATTCCATCTCTGGAGCGAAAGTCTGGTATTCCACATGAAACTGACACCTACAAAAAAAGGAATACAAGCATTCTGACTTAATAGCATGGACGCTAGCGCATTGTATTCACTCGAACACATGGCAACTCAGATAGTATAATTGTATAACACATGCATACCCCAGCACCAGTCAGCACAAGGATCCTTTTGCTTTCATGTAGTAGCCTGACCACATCTTCCAAGGTGTTGATATCCTTCCGCTTCTTTCTTTTTGGAGGTTCTGAGATGTTGATGATGATCTGCCACAATGTCATGTCATCCAAATCTGGTGGGAGCACAGTCTCAGGCAGCAAATCCCTCAGAATGGTCCTCGGATCGGTTTCTCTGATGTGTTGCTGGATGAAGCTGTAGGAACCTGTCCAACAACAAAACATCTCAGCTTGACTTGATGCTAATATATAAATGCTGTGTGCAAGTTCATTATAAACACAATGCATCAGGGGACTAATAGGGGTTCACCGTTACCTATTTGCGGTTGAGGAGTCCAGTCGCTGGAGCTTGCATGTGAGGATCTGTCATCTTCTTCGTTGATATGGTCCGGTGTGACAGCCAGACCGTTGGGGAGATCGTCATGTCCGAGAAAATCTGAGTTTGTAAAATGAACAAATAAAACGTAAAAAGATAAGTGGCGTCAATCTCTAATAACCAATATAATCAGTTAAAACCAATATTCGCATAAAACAACATCAGTTAACACTAACGTTAAAATAAGTGAACGTCAGTAAGTTATGAGATCGAAACCGGCTAGCAAATGCTAAGTTAATATCTAATTTCAGTATCGTGAGGGAAGTTAAATCGTGAAATCCCCACAAGATGTTTCACTTTTCTCTACACTTTTAAGAGTTAACTAAAGAAAGGCTAATGTCAACACATGTTACTGTGTTAAACGTTAGCTAACTAGCGTTAACCTCTGTTTTCAAACTCGCCGGTTAAGTTGCTAAAACAAGCGCTGCCCACTCACTAAAAGTCGCGTAAATACATGCAGCTTTGTTAAATGTCCGCCTCTTTTCATACCCGCGCCCTCCTCAGTTGTCCCGAGTACAGCGCCGTCGTCTAGTTTCACAACTGGTCTGTGCGGCTCGGAGACCAGCATTCCCAGTCCATTGTTGTCTCCGCCTAGCGCTGCTGGGGCCTGCTCTACCGCCATCACCGGCTTTGCTTCCTTCTCCGCTGGCTGCGCACAATTCACCGCCGCCTCCCAGCTCCCGGTAGCCCCAGAGAGGCATGATAATTGGTCTACTTTAGCGGCTTTGAATACGTAGTTAGTTAACGGACTGATTTTTGACCTTTTCGCGGCAGGCTCGTCCATTTCGGAGGCGCCTGAAAGGGCCATTCCGAGACTGCTCTCTCCATCCGCCATCTTCAGCCCGCAGAGCCGCTGAGCCGATCCTCCCTCTCGGACAGCTGGCTCATTTGCATAGAGCACGTGACTCCTTCTCTTCCACGGCTGGCACGTCTCCTTCTTACGTCGATGACATAAAACCATAACAAAATATTGGTGCGTTCAAAGACCGTCAGATTGATTTTGAGCAGAGGCGAGCACTCAATAATGACAGCACAAAGTTACGACTAAAATATAGAGAGAAAAAGTTTCGATAATAGCATGCGAGCATCAATAAATATATTTTCTAACTTTTGTATTACACGTGGAAATTTTAATTACAACCTCAATTATATGCCTCCCGCAAAGTTATCATTTTCATTTTGCCATATGTGCCGCATGATACGTGGGCCAGCCTTCAAATCAAAAAAACTTTATCACAGAGGAATTTACTATGTTTTCTAATTACTTAAGGATACCTTTGCTTTATTTATACTTACTGCTTCTTGCACTTCTGGTTAGATGCTAAACTGCATTTCGTTGTCTCTGTACTTGTACTCTGCACAATGACAATAAAGTTTAATCTAATCTAATCTAATTTAAGACTCTAATTCTCTAACTCTAATTTAAGCTCTAATTTCGAGCGGAGTGGGAGCTTTCGTTAGACACGTGAATGCAGCATACGTCATATGGTGAACAGGGACCGCTGACTTTTTCCCCACAATTGAGGAGAGATCTCTCTCTTTATTTCAAACATCTGGCACTTTCTACATTAATCTCCCAAAGCTGGCTGACAAAATAATAACAAGATAAACTTTGATAATATTATCAGTGCAGCAACGAGGGACAGCCCATCCGCGACTCTTGAACCGAACAGCAGCGATCCAGGATAGCAAATATTCGAGCTTCTCCGTCACAAGAAACCATTTCACCACAGATTTTTTTATGGAGGCTGTATTGAACTGCAAACCAGAGGACTTGGAGGATTACTACGGGTTATTAGGATGTGATGAACTGTCGTCGGTAAGTTCTGGCCAGTGGGTCTAAGGATCAGCCTATTTGCTGGGTGACAGATCCGTATATTTCTAGATCTAGACACCAGAACATACTGGTTCAGAAGTAGAAGATAGCCAAATGTAGGCCAACGATCAACAACCTGTAAGCTGACCAAAAGATTCATGGCTTGTGCTCCAGATGTTATTCAGATCCAACAGAAACCTGTTGATGCTTCTGGAAAAGATGTCAGAGGAGCGTGTGTTATCCAGTGTCTGTAGGTTGTTGGGGGGGGGGGGGGGGGGGGGGGGGGGGGGGGGGGGGGGGG
>JBBPCS010000573.1:1429581-1447809 GCA_037974645.1 Hollardia meadi | reverse complement strand
TTTGCAGTTTCCCCCCCCCCCCCCCCCGCAATAATTCAATAATGACTGACAACAGCAACACATGTGGCGGGAATGCATTTGAAGGCCTCAATAAACTGATCAATATAATTTTCAAGATAGCAAAACAGATCAGGTTCAGAAAATCACCTGGGTATATTTCCCTTACATATTGTATTTAAGTATAATATATGATATTCATATACAGATCTGTGTGAATTTCAATGTTTTACCACGGCAAATAACGCCCCTTCAAAATAAAACGAGTGACTGATTTCTGAATTTCAAATATTTAAACAAAAAGTACGTTATGTAATTTTTTTTCCCCCTTTCAGGCTGAACAGATTGTCAATGAATACAAGATCCGAGCCCTGGCATGTCACCCAGACAAACACCTAGACAACCCAAGAGCAGGTAGATATGTGGACCATTACCTCAAAGGAATCTTCCAATGTTGACAAATATAAAGAAATATGATTGAAGGGATGCAAACCCAACTCTTTCACCTATTTTAATGATGTTTTTCTCCATTGTATTTCATTTTTCTTCCCACAAACAGTTCAGGCTTCTTTCTGATGTCTTTACTTCAAAGGAAATTATGTTAATGGAGAGCTGCTTACAAGTGCACTGAAAGTAGAGGGTCTTTATTCCTCCTTATTTGGTGAGCACGATGTTCCATCTTAGACCCTGATCTTTTCTGTCTTTCTGGCAGTGGCAGATTTCCAAAAGCTGCAGGAAGCCAAAGAGGTTTTGTGCAATGAAACCAAAAGAAAAAACTATGACCTTTGGAAAAGAAGTGGAGTTACTATTTCATTTCATGACTGGCAAGCCTTGAATGACTCTGTAAAAACTGTATGTAATGTCTTTACTTTGGTATTGATTCTTCAAAATACCGTGTTATTTTTATGACTCAGGAAGCCTGGTAATATATTTGGACATCTGTTTGCAGTCAATGCACTGGGCCATGAAAAGTAAGAAGGAACCGATGTTGGAGGCCTCGAAAGCAGAAATCCCTGTCGCCTCCCAAGCAGAGGACCATCATGCTAAGCAAGAAGCTCCGAGGATCTCTTCACATGATGCCGTGCCATCCTCAAGTAAGCAAATTTCAAAAATGTTCTCTAAGCAATGGAAAGTATGGAGGACCAATATCTTTTAATGTGCAAATGTGCACATCTGAAAAAAGAAATTAAATCAAAGGTCACACCAGAAACATGACGCTCAGAGGAGCACTCTGAGTGCTGCTAAAGTGCCCTGTGCTGTTACATTAGTGCCTTTGAATATTTAAAAAATTCACACTTTGGTACTCAAATTAAAAAGGGCTTCGTGCCAAGCTCCTTTTTTTGTGAGCCGTTGTGTTTTTCACTTCAAAACAGCCGCTTTAATAACAAAAAGTCATCTTTTCTGTTCAATCAGGACATACCCTATGTCACATATTTATTGTATTGATGGATAATCATAATCATAATAAAGCTGTAACAGGGGTTCCAAACTGAACTCTTTGGGACCTGTGGGATCTGTTTTAGCTTACTGGGTTTGCACAAAAATCCGTCGCTCCTGTACGACGAGAAGGGAACACAGAAACCATGTGCTAAAATGACAGTGCTGCGTAATTGTTAAATAACATGTATTACATTATAAAATGGAATAATATGGTAATTTAACTTTTGTTTCCTGTATTACATCAGCAGGTCTGAACTGTTTCTGTCCCATTTATTATTTGCTGTGTACCACCAAGGAGTGTCAATTGTTTACACGGTATTAAATCCTATAAAATCAACAGACTTTTTTTTATTGTCATTCCTTAGGTGATTACTGCCATCAACGTTTCCGTTGGGCTGCGGACTCACCATCTACTCTGCTGCAGAGGTTCAGAAATTATGAAATATAGATATATCAAGAGTTTTATTTTGTTTTGTGTCCAGTGTCAGGTTGTTGTCCTTGTTCATTTGGGACCTTGATAACTGTGGAGTCAATTCTTGTGAATATCGTCCGGCTGTAACGCCCTCTTCTTGGATAAACCGGGAATAATTGTTAACTCTAAATGTGTCTGCTGCAAGTGTGAAACACCTTGTCAAACAAGAATCAGACAGTTGCATGTTACATGATGTGATTCATTTATTTTGTGATTAGTCTTGCTCATTTAAGCATGCCTGATACTGGAGTGCCTTTAATGCTGTAATGTGTCATTTTATGTCGCTGTCAAGTTCATAATATTGAACATTTTTCTGCTTACGTGAAATATTGAATGTCTTTGTTGTCATTGTCTTTTAATTGGAAAATAAAACACTCAGTCCATTACACCTATGTACTGTTGACTTCTACTTTTTAAGGGGTTTTATCAGAAGGAATTCAAAACATCTAGCCAAAAGAGAGGTTGTACATTAATGGAAGTTTGTGGAATTTCACTTATTTTGAATGTAACTTGAATCTGGAATTCACATTATTTGACTCTGACAATCCTATTGATATTGTAAGATCTTTAAAAATGGCTGATGATATGATATGATATAAACCAGGCCAAACCTTTTCTATAATTGTAAAAAAAATTAGTGAACACAAACGAGGCATATGAGGTAGATCCTGGGTTCAAAGTGTTATGCATGTTTCATGGTCAGGAAGTGATTTCAGTTATTTCTGTTGATCTAATAACAGACTTGAAACTAGAATTCTCTCCTGCAACGTGTCCACACAGCCTTCAAAGAATGATGGAAAAACAAACTGTTCCTGTGAAAATGGCTACCTACTTCAAGTAGTGAACAACACACCACAAAAATCACTAGAGGATTTTCTTAAAATATGGAATTTTCTCTTGCCAACCTGAGCTAATTATGGATGGATTTGTTTTCATGAAGAAAACGATCAACTAAACCCGGATAATATGCTGTCTATCAGATGCTACACAACCTCCAACACTGCAGTTACACTTTATCGTCGCTAGATGCTGCTGTGCTCTCTGGTGACGTCACGTTTGCACAGGCTAAAAGAACGATACGCGCTCTTCTCCTCGCCGGGTGCGGTGGCGCGCACCTGTAATCCAAGCTACTGGGAGGCTGAGGCTGGCGGATCGTTTGAGCTCAGGAGTTCTGAGCTGCAGCGGACTATGCCGATCGGGTGTCCGCACTAAGTTCGGTATCGATATGGTGCTCCTGGGGGAGCTCGGGACCACCAGGTCGTCTAAGGAGGGGTGCACCGGCCCAGGTCGGAAACGGAGCAGGTCAAAGCCCCCGTGCCGCTCAGTAGTGGGATCGCGCCTGTGAATAGACGCTGTAGTGCAGCCTGAGTAATACAGCGGGACTCAGTCTTTTTACACTCTTTCTACTGTTCAACAAACCGCTGGGACAACACACGCGGTCAACAACAATGTCTTCACATGTTACAACTGCTTCTTTATTTTCTTGTTTCCGTCAAAAACCTCCAGAAACCACTTCTGTTTGTTTGTCCTACACTGCCTCCTGCTGGAGGAGAGGAGCATAAATCAAGCAAATAAGCATTCTCAGTCATTCCCGATCTCACGTTTCCATTTACCGGTTTTTGTTGTTGTTGTTGTCTCATTTTACGGACAACAACTAAATAAACTACATATATTTTGTAGACCTAATGTCTTTGCACTGTTTTTGCTTTATAAGTTAAGTAAAGTGGTGTAACTTAGTGTTAGTTTTGTTTAAATATTATTTTATTGGTACTTTTACTCAAAATAACTATGTAAATACTTCCGTCATCACTGCTTACATTTATCTGTCTGTTTTACTTTGCAATTAAACTGTGCTATTTCTTTATTCTGAAGTTTCGGGAAGTGATTTTTTTTTTTTGAGAAAAAAGTATTAGGTCTAGTTAATTTCTCAGATTTTTAGTAAGCAGCAGAGCCAATTTGAATTTTAAGTACATAATTTTCATCATAAGCTTTGTCTTAATTAGACTTTTTACCAGTATTTACCACCTGTGCCTCGTGCTCCCTCCGCTCAATTTAATTGGTTATCGCAGACGTGCGTCTGCTCTTATTGGTCCGACCACCTGTCACTCAGACGGTTGTCAGGGTCGTTTCAGTCCAGTTGATAGTCCTCAAGTCATTCTCAGTACCTGAAAGTGACCAGAATGGCGGGACGTCTTCTTCTTCTGCGAGCTTGTTTAAGAACAACGTTGCAGCTGAGGAGCAATGTTGTGGCCAGACCGTTACACCGTGTTATGACCACAGTGAAAGGTAAAGAGTGTTTATAAGAGACGAGACTTTTTAAAGATAGGCCCGAAGACTACGGTAGCTGTCATCGGCCATACATGTAGGGAGGTAGACAGGTAGTCAGTTCGTGTTATAGCTATTATTTTTTGTAGCTCGTTTATTGCGCAGTTTGGTAGCTAAAGTCAGACTGTTAGACAGGACGTCTGTAGCAGGCTATCACTGTTGTTTTACTAAATAGATTGGATTAATTGGAATTTTGACACGATATTTATTCGCATTAACGTGATTAAATATGTTAAATTATTTTTTTAAGCGGTTTCCGACGATTACCGTCTTCCGCATGAATGTGACTGTAACGTTTGAATCGAATAATGAAGGTCATTTGGACGTTAACTCGTGGAAAGGCCTCTGGTAGACCTACCTCTTGGTTCAGTGCCAGTATCCTGATATGGGGCAGGAGCAGGTTGGTGTGGGTAGCGTCCAGTGTCGACGTGCACTTTTACCTCCTCTCAAGTAGACTGGCATGGCAGCCCGACTGTTATGTGCGTACTGCGTAACCTGGCTATAGGACTTAGTGGTTTATAATTTGAGATTAATGATTTGCTCCTTTACTATGTAATTTTGTCAGGAATACCAACAGATGAAGAGCAGGCCACTGGACTGGAGCGACGCGCGCTGCAGGCCCTCAAACACGGAGAGGTAGTCTACAACACACACTACATCTACTCACACCTTACATCTACTAATTTATTTAATCTTTATTCACATTAAAGGATCCCTACAGTATCCTGAAGCCCAAGAAGTATGCCGGCACCAGGGAGGACCCTCACATTGTGCCATGCATTGGAACCAAGAGGCTGGTGGGCTGTCTTTGTAAGTGATGTACATTAAAAGGCAAAGTCCAGTGGTCTGTGTACATCACAAACCAGGTGAACCATGATGTAATTTCCTGCAGGTGAGGAAGACAACACTGCTATTGTGTGGTTCTGGCTTCATGAGGGCGATGCCCAGCGCTGTCCTTCCTGTGGTTCCCACTATAAGCCGGTCCACCACGAGCTGCCCCATTGAAACCAAATCTAACACGAGCTCTGTACAAACGGGACGACAGACATCCGTATATGCCTCCTTCATGGCCATATACTCCAATGTGTGCATATCATTTACCATTTACTGTTTGTCATTAAAATGTAAACTATTAATGTAAATGTAAACCTGTGCTGATTGATTAATTAGGGAATAGATCAACATCAATCATGCTGTGACGAAGCTTTACTACACTGCATGTTAAAATTACTTTTAGCTGTTATTCCCAAAGACAAGAATGTTGCAATAAATTTAGTATAACAACCAAACAACTCATGATTCGGAAGACTATAGTTAAAATGCCTTAAACTACAGGACAGTATTTTATCCCTAGAATAACTCAAATTTATTTCAGTGGCTGTACTTTTGTTTTTATTTGTGGACTGTTTTAAGACCTACGGCCAAGAAAATCCACTCAGGATCTAAAGCACACTTCACACTGCTCTCAATCAAATGTTACAACAAAACTTTTGTCAAACAATGAGCATCAGTTTACATTGCTGGGTTCAAACGGGGGTGGACACAACATCATTCACTCCTGTAAAATACAGCAGTAACCATGCAGCAACTTCTACCATGGTGAAGCTTGAAATGTTGTGGAGACCCTGTCAGATGCTACTGCATTTAATTAGATTTCACAGTTGTTCATGTTGCTGTATGCATGTCCTGTGTCGTTTACACCAGTAGTTTACCTCATCATACTTGTCATATCCAAACATGAACAAAAGCATATCTACAAGAGTAATGTAAATAGGCTCGTAAAAGGGCATCCAATACTGTGGTGGCATGGAAAAAGCTTGAAAATCAAAGTTAAGATTAATGTCAAAGTCTAGACATCCAGCTCTTAGTCATTCCTTATTGTCAAGTGGCTGCCGCCTCTTTCCATCCAGTGTTCCAATTCCTACAGCCGGATTCTAGTCTGCAAAACTAAACATTTGGGAATATGTTTGTCACCAACAGTCCGGTCATGGAGTTTGAGGCATTTCTGTGTTTTTTTTTAGGCAAGATTAAAGCCTTGATTGTGATCTATAGCTTGTAGAAGCTTCTCACGGAGTGTTTCTAGACTCGTGTACTTGGGCAGGTCCAGCAGGTTAAAGCAGGTGTGGGCAACGGGTAAGTAATGCTCCCCTCCACTAGTGGGCTGGATCACCAGCTTCAGGCTTTTCATGCCCAAGATGGGTATGCGGTCACTTCCTGTGAGAAACACTTTAGAGACGAGAGACGTTAATTTACTTTTTTGGCTGAGCATAAAACATTGGAGAAAATTCACCTCTCCAAAACAAAGTCATGCATGGTGGGCAACACTTACACAGAAACTGTTTCTTCTTCTCTAAAGGAAGCTCGTGGAACACCTCCCAGAATAGCTTGATGGTGGGATGGTCCGTCCAGTACTCCCCTTTGTATTCAGTACTCTGAGGAGTAAAGACAAAATTTGTACAATTCAAAATTACTCGGCAGACTTGGACACATTTTATGATACTCAATTTCTGCTAGTAAATGAATAGAATGATTTTTTATACACAATTTTATCTAGTTATACATCATTTTATTATGTTCTGTGACGCTGGTTTTGTACAAAACCCAGCAAAATGCTCCCTTTTTCAAAATTACAAGTCTAAGATGATATTTTTTTCCATTAATCGCTATTTGAAACAAGACCTTTTGGAGCTCTGTCCAGTCATAGTTGGTGTTGCCAATGACCATGGCTTGCAGCTCATTTGGCTGGAACAGCTCAAGAACTTTTCCGCCGCACACCTTGTGGAAGCCTGCGTAAAAGCACTCAAACAGCGGGGCCACTGATGTGTTGAAAACATAGTCTACATATGCGTTGACAAATTCCTGCCTAGAGGAAGAAAGAAGAAATGAACAAAGTTGTTGTTTTTATTGACACAATGTTTTGAGTGGTGAGCTTTAGATGATGGATTGGATGGTGGACTTTGTTGCCTTTGAGCTTGTTTCCAGTCTTAAGTAAACCGACTGCTGGCTCCAGCTACATATTCACTGTACAGACATGAGAGTAGTATTGATGTTTTCATCTAGCTCCTAGTAGGAAAGTGAATAAGGTAAAAATTTTACCTGTTCGATTTATTGACACTGATGTGTTCGCCGTTACGTACTAGTTCAAAGACCTCTGTGGCACCGTAGTTTTCCTCTGTGATCTGAAAAAAATAGTTTAGATTTTTACTAATATGAAATACACATATCACAAGTACTTATTTATCACTGTTGCTTGACAAAACATCTTACTGTAAAGTTCAAGCAGAAGGTTTCCTCAAGATCATCTTCTGTGTAGTCCAGTAACATCTGTAGACTCCTAATTTGAAAGGAGACAAATGGACACATTTTACAATATTATTTTCTCAGACACAACACTTATGCCATCTTTCACTTGGAACACTGGTGATATAGCCGCAACATTAAAAGATTTAATTTTAGATGCAGTTCAGAAGATACCAAGGCTGAAACTGACGAAGGCTGAAACTGACATTCATAAACATGTCAAATGGGAACCTCAGATGACTGTTCCTTGATCTGACCTTCCCACATCTGGCATAAGCTCTTTCAGGTCATCGAGTGTTGGTTTCCTCTTCAGAAGCTTCTTGTATAGCGCTACGGGGAAGTGGAGCTCCACGATAGTGAGATTGTAGATGGCCAGACCACAGATGACCCCGATGAGGTTGAACAAGTCAATGTCCTCAAAGGTCTGCAAGGGATAGTCAACGATTGTCATCAAACATTTTAAAGAAGGCAGACTCAATGTGTCGCATACTTTCATTTACCTACAAGCAATAAAAAGAATATAAAGCACATATAAAGAATGTATGCCTATATGGTATGTGTCCCTCCAATTACTGGTTTATGTACCTGGTTAATTGTAAATAGGATAAAGCATTAACATGCACCAACTCATGATACGACCACTTAAGTGTTCTCATTATTGAGAGTGTTTCAGACTGTACCTTAATAAAGACAGTCATATTTCAGCATAGAGCAAACAAAGGTGAATTACACAGCAAGCACCTTGTTTGCAAACCAGATGAGCCTGGACTCCTCGTAGTAACGAAACATCCCATATTTGGGATCCAGCAACTCTTTCATGATCAGCAGGAAGAACTCCTTTCTCACGCCTCCTGCATCAACTGCCTCCTCTCCCACGAAAATCACCTGCCATGAATGTAGGAAATATTTAGAGCATCAGCAGATTATGTCTTAATCTAAACGGCAACACAGATTTGTAAATAAACTTTAATGCAGAACTTCTTCTGGCAGTAAGAGTAAGTACACAAACGTGTTATGATGTCGTAGGCTCTGACATACTTCCTAGTTGCTGTAGCCTGTAGCCCATGGCTGTAGCCTGCTCTGATGCTTACAGTTGTTCCTCTCTTCTGCTCTAGAAAACCAATCTTTGTTAAATCGCCAGGCAATGTTCTGGTTGCAGTGGGACTGAACCAAAAACAGAAAGTATAGGGCCAGAACACCTAAACAACAAGCAGAAGGACACTAAAAAAGCTTTGGGGAGCGAAGAGTATCTGCAGACTCACAGGGTAATTTTCTGTGGCTTCGTCACTAGGGGCAACACCTTTCACATACACTTCAGTCATCTGATCCATTAGTAATAGGCCTGCATGATGTGAGGAAAATCTACAGTGTGCAATAACATTGTGTATTATTGCAATGACGATATGACTTGCGATAAAGAAGAATATCAATATTAGCTTTTCTCTCCTTCCTAAGTCATCGTGCTAGCTAACCTCGTAGTCGCCACCAAATTGACACAGGGTTCCCGCTAGTTTAAACTTTCCTGATGACAAGTTTTGTTTGACGTCCTCCATTCTCCCTGGTTTGGGCTGAATATTTACCGCGGTCTGCCTGAATGTAACAAATAGCCTGTGTTGCGTTCATACGTTGTCACGTAAATAACAGACTCCAGCACTGAATAGGCCGTAGCACAACACAGCAGCATGTCAGGTAGGCCGAACCCTAACTTCAACATTAGCAAACTCAGTGGGCCTTAATTTAAATGCCGGGCGAAGTCTAAAGTCTAACTAAAGCTAATGTAATAACTGGGAAAAATCAGTTTGCTATGTACACACGTAAAATCTGTTTGGTATGTTCACACGTAAAATCTGTTTGGTATGTTCACACGTAAGGCCGTGTTCACACTTAACTTCTTTTTAGCTTTAGTTCATGCGCGAAACACTTTGCTTGTTGCCAGATTTTGCACTTTACCCGTCATTTAATTAAATTAGAGCCCAGTGAATCATAATATTTCTTAATTATAACTTCATTCTGACAGCAGGTTTACTATGCGTGCACCACACAGGTTTTTTTGTTTCCTAGAGGAAACACTGTAACACCAATTAATCTAAAGGCAGCTGACCGCAAACTGGGGCTTCATCTGATTGGCTAAATGTTGGCATGCAGAATATCTGACCTACTGGCCGGCATCTGACCCAGTTTACATCCATGTCTGTCCAGACTAATGTAATATATGTAGTGACTGACAACCAAACAACCAGAAGACATAATGCCTCCGGCCATGGCTATCGCCGGCACGGAGGCATAAAACATTTTTCTTATTTATCATGTTTTAGGCACTCGTTTGCGATGGGGTTATAGCACATGTTCATATCGCGATGAAGATGAGAATTTGATGTAATGGTCAGCACTAACTGGTAATACAAAAATATTAATTATAGCAGCTTTTACCTTGAGCGGTTTCTTGTAGTCAACATTCTTGGACTTCCTGAGGACTTCCATGGTGTCCCCGACAATATTTTCCCTCCGAACGATGAGGATGAGGCACGGGTTGACCGATTCCACAGCTGGCATGAACATGGAGCTGAAGTTTTGCATCTGCGCTTGGTCCACTGCCATCTATCAATAAAACAAGGGGAATGATGAATGATGACACGTGCAAATGTTTCAAAGTTGTTCACTTGCTACGATCTCAAATCATTTCACAGCACCTTTCCATGGAATGAAACCAAATGGAGCAAAAAGAAAAGGAGAAAGATACTGTCATCAAATGATTTGCTGTATATTAACCTGCATCTGTATGACAGCATCAGTCTGAAGCAGTGTGGTCTTCGCTTGGGCATCAAATACAAAGGGATACCTGCACAGAGTCACCACACCATCATGACCCTGAGGATACAGAGGCACAAACGAATGGTTCATACAGACACCACACAAACAGATGTAACAAAGTGAATCGTGGAACTGACATCAACGGTAGACTCACCGATTGGTACATCTGCTTCTGAATCCATGTGATGTAGTCATTTCTGATTTCTATCAGGTCATCCAACTCATGGATGTAAAACTTATCGTATTGAATGATGTGTCCCGCTCTCTCGCTCACCTGCAGCGACAGGAAAATGGAGGTTATCACTAGTTCTTCATGTACTGTATGAATTTGGCAGCTGATGTAACACAAATCCATGGATTTCTTACCGTGTGCAGGATCTCCAGGAGTCGGAGGGACATGTCCAGGAAACAGTTGAAAATTCTCTGCTCTACTGAAGGAATTCCCACCTTCTGCATCTGAAGCAGATACACCACCACTTCCTTGTACAACTCGACCAGCCGCTGGAAGACTCTGGGCTCAAACGTAGACCACCAGTTTCCTGACACAAATACGTCAAACATTTTGTGAAAGAAAGATTTAAATTGAAATTTTATAGAGAGATTGTTACGTCATGTGCGTCATAAAGCACAATAAAGGTTTCTTCATCCTACCTAGCACCTTCAGTGGAGCCTCTTTCAAGCTGATGATCGATTTGGCAAACGGGATGGTGATGGTCACATAATTATTTCGGTCACCAAAGAGGGGGCATTCTGGCAGGGTGAGGTAGAGTCTCAGGGATTCAATGTCTGGAGGAGAGTTGCTTAGTCGGGGAAGTAGGTTCTTCTCTAAACTGGCAGCAATCTGAGGGAGATAGAAGGAAGTGGGCTATATAAGTCTGTTGTGATTAATTAGAAAAATCCCACTATGGTTGGAAGATGATGGGGCAAAGTACAACAATGAGACATGCAGGTGCTAATCAGGGTTGGGTCAAGATTTTCTTTATTCAAGTTATATGGAACTGTTTTGGGGGTTTTTTTGGAGGGGAGGGGGGTGTCAAGGAAAAATACTTCCCTATCAAAGCTAAATAGGTTAAAGCCACAAATTCAAGGAGTCTACACCTATGATCCATTCAACATGATGCCACTTTTTTCTACCCTGAAGTAGAATGCAGGCTACCACTGCAAGAGCAATTTATGCAGAGAGCCTGCTGTTATGTACATTTACAGCAAATATAAACTGTATGAAACAATATTATTACAATTTTACAGACTTAAACAATAAACTAGTGGGATTACAGCAAGATAATACATAGATATGTTTTTGTGACCACTGACCTGCTGAGCAATCTCAGGGTGATCTTGTTGGACCACTCTGTGGAACAGGAGGCGAGCCATGTTCATATCCACCGCTGAATATTTGCTGCTGGTACTGTAGTGATCTGGATGACTGTGTAAAAGAAATAAGACAGTGAATAAGAGTACACTGTAAATGGTATGTAGCATTTCAAAAAGTCAAGCTACAAAGTCAATCAATTAATTAATTACAAAGAAATCAAATAAGCAGAGTCATATATCACTTGTAAATAGTGAGAATAAAGGGGACCAAACCAGTAAATAAACTGCCTTGGATTTGATAATAATAGATTATGGCTTTTGGACCAGATAAAAATGGACTTCATCGAAAATGTGATTACCTCGTTGACAGAAAAGATCCGTTGAGGCAGCTTGCTGAGGAGAACACGAGGTCAATCTCACTAAAGGAATCATAAAAGGCAATTAATAAGTGTAACTCCTTCTCACAAGCAGATCTCCATAAAGAACTTAGAATCTTGTGCAATTGTAAAAATGTGTCTACGATGATTTAAAGCAAGCACAACAAAACACCAATAACGTGGTCATCCAAGGTTCTTGTGAAAAGAGGACTTTACTTGGAGATTTCTTGTGGAAGTCTTCCTGATGAGTGATTCAACCATTTAGAAATGATGTTCTCATTTAAGGTGCAAATCTTTCTGTGGGCATCTTGTATCCTCACGTCATCTATGTCCTGGAGTGTCTGCAACAGCAACAAAAAAGCAACAAAAGGCAAAGCACAGAAATAATGGTTTTAAATTAGCAAAATCTGAGTAGCATTCACTTCAACCATGTACCATCTTGAGAAATTTCAGGTCTCCATTGTTTGAAACAAAGAAGGAGAAGCACTACTTGAATCCAAAGACCTGACCCAAAGATGAACAGTGTTATACTCGAAGTTATAAAGCATTTATACACATGGCTACATGATCAAAAACAAGGGATCAAGTGAAGCAGCCTCCCTTGTGTATGGGAAAATTACATTCTCTCTCCTGTATGACACAGTTATGCCAGGTTAATATGAAAACTTTCCAGTATGTTTGTTAAAAAAAAAGTTCCATGCACCTTTTTTGTCACCAAATCAGGGGCTAAGAAATACTAGTTAAAAACACAATTCTTACAATTTACTGAAAATTTGTAAACATCTCTAAGAAACCTCGGTGACAGGCCTCGATGTGCATGGTGTTATGAAAACTTGCATTGGCAGTGAAGTGAGCAAAGCTCTGGTCTCCTCCAGCATAAATCCTCTTGACACAACAGCCCTGCTCCAAGTCTGCAATGTAAAGTGATGAGAGCAAGCAATAAATGTGTGGATAAATGAAGAGGTTGGAATGACCCAAGTATACAGAGAGGACAACGTGTTATCTTAAAGCTACTCCAAATAATAGTTTTGTGTTGCTACTACTTCAAATTCCACTAAGAATTAACAACCAACCTTGTATCTTTTTGCAGCTTTCAACCAAACCAGGAATAAAATTATGAAATGTTGGACCTTCCATTCATCAGATGGAAATCCAGTTAGATACAATTTCTGCCATAAGAGCTCTGCCTTCTAGTCCTCATGAAAATACATGATGCAGCGTCATTTACTGTGTCTTGCCTGTATCCATTGGAGCACTGGAGACCACAAAGGGGCCTTTGACGGGGGCGGGGCTTTTTCTGTTGTAAGTGGAACGAGTACCAAGCTGCCCGTTACCACCGAGCCCAAATGAGTACATCTTTCCAGAGGAGGGCGTGAAAGCCAACGTGTGCTGCCTAATAATTGCACAGTAATTTGAAAAATGGTCAGTTTAATGACAATTATACCCATTTACCCTGATTGTCAAATATTACAGTATGTACATTGATGTCAGTACACCATACAAAAAAGTAGTATGTATTCCATATTTGAGATAAAATGTGTAAAAAAAATATGCAAGGTAAATTTTTACCTTCCACATGAAATCTGCGTAACTACATTTCCCATGAGCTCAAACACTTTCCTGGGGTTGATTTCATGGTTTGTAGAGTTATGTCCAAGTTGTCCGTATCCCCCCGCTCCAAATGTAAACACGCCTCCTTCCTGTAAGATGCAACATCAGCAACACTGGTTGTTTTGATGGTTCCCTGGGAAAAGAGTGCTGCAAAGCCAAAATTTTAGGAGACACCACAGTATATGGGACTGGGGCTATTGTGTTATTGATCTCAATCCAGTTATTTATTAATAGGAAACAGCCAGCCCTTAACCTGCAAGTCTTAAGGCAGGGATCCTCCTTCACAACTTCAGCCAACTACTGAAACTTACTGTGCTTTGGGCACTTAGACAGGAAAGCCTTTTTATCCACCCGCCATCGAGATTTTAAAAAGCACAAACTAATGAACTAATCTTCAATTCCAAATGAGTGATTTAGGTATCTTGGTAAAACTGTAATTTCTTTAAAATTTGTCCACTTTCCCCTTTAAGTAGAGTCCTTGTCGCCCAGGTGTCAGCAATTATGGTGGCCAATAAAATATGATCAGATTAGGAATGGTGCTCAAAAGTATAAAAATTGCGCCAAGGATGTAATAACAACTCACCACCACTAATCACACACTAAAGATTCAAAACAAGGTCTTCCACATCAAATAACCACAAAGTATATAACTTAACTTGGTTAGTGCAGATGTGTGATCTTCTCCACAGGAGATGTAAATCACTCTCTGCGATCTCAGGGACTTCAGCAGGGCTGGGAAAGACCGATCTGAAAAGGACCTTCTGACAATTAGTCAGAGTTCAGGGCTTGGATGCTCACAAGAACTTTAGGGTTTTGAGCACCCACCATTAGTGTCATTGAGACCCAGTTGGCCAAACTTGTTGCGCCCCCAACCAAACACGGCTCCTGAGAGAGTGAGGGCAAAGCTGTGAGCACCACCTGCTGATATCTGGGCAAAAGGAATACCCTGCAAAGACTGTATGATCTGGGGTGTGGAAATGCTCTGTCCGTTTATTCCCAGCCCAAGTTGTCCATATAGATTTTGGCCCCAGGAGAAGACTTGGCCTCCTATGAAAAGAAACAGACATAACACGGAATGTTTTCAGCATATGCGGAGTGAATAAATGTGCATTATGTGGGTACAAACCATCCTCACCTCTTGAAAGTGCATGGGAGTGCCAATACCCACAGGCTACCTGAGCAATTTGTACATCTGACAAACTCTTGATGTTTCTGGCATTTCACAGGGAGAGAGAAAACAAAATTGTTTGAGTTCTGATGAAGAAATCAACACTTAAAACACACATAAATCCAATCATGGGCACCAGAATTCAATTAAGAATGTTACTTTGATATTTAGACAACAAATAATGCTGGTTAGGGCTGGGTATCGGTACTCAATACGAGAGATAACCCAGAATTAAGTAGTATTGAAACTTTTCCAGTCAAACAATATCAATATTTGAACCTTTTTGTACTCAGAGCTAGAAAAAATGACTATTTGTGTGGTTTTACTCACAGACAAATCACTGCAAGGGTTATTCAGTTTAATGCAAAGTGTGATTGGCTCACTCTCGCAGCAGCTACAACCCATACAGTCTGTGGGGTGGTCAAGCACGAGCACAATATATTTGATTGAGTTGGCATTTCAGCGTGCCGAGATGCCAACAAAATGTTCAAAGCTATGGGTATATTACATGTTTCATTCACACGATGGGTATCGAACTAAGTACTCTATTGGCATCGGTATCACTTTAAAAGGTATTGGTATCGTAATTTTGTAAACAAAATCCAGCCCTTGTGCTGTTACATTTAGGTGTTGTAAATACACATTTCTTTACACACGAAAGCATCAGCAAACAGTGTGTGTTACAGAACGAACAAACAAACAAAAAAAGGTGTCATGCAAATCAGTATCAACACAGTGCTGAATTTACCGAGGCACACGAACACATTCTTCAAAGTTATTTAGGCCCAACTGTCCATCTGAGCCCAGACCCCATGAGAAAATCTGCCCTTTGTCATTCAGGGCGACTGTGTGGGCCTCTCCACATGACACCGCCACTATGGTCTGTGCATCCAGAGCCACAACATGTTCTAACAGATGACAAAGAGAGATGTTTAAGGGATGAGTGACTTTACCAGGTGTAATTATAACAACAACAACAAATAAATACTACCAACCTGGCTTTTTTCTGGACTTCTCATGACCCAGCTGCCCTAGGTCATTGCAGCCACAGGTGTATACTGTACCATCCTCAAGCAGGAAGGCTGTGTGTCTGTGGCCACACCCCACATCACACACTTTTTTCCCGTGAAAGAACTCACATTTTCGTGCCTCAACCACAATCTCCTCATCAATCCCACCCAAGCCTAACTGTCCGTAGGAAGCATTTCCCCAGCACAGCATTGTAGCTCTTCCCTTTGGCTACAAACGCCAGCAGGATCTCCGTCTCTGCGAAAAGGAGAGATTTTGGCTACTATAATCTTACAGACCACATTCAAAGATCCAAGATACACTCACCTCAGCTGGTTACACCTAGCAAGGTAGCCAAAAAACGTTCTGCTAAATAACATTACAAACACTACATGAAATAGACACGACGTGCGGTTAGCTTAATTGCAGTATTTAGGGTTTAATGAGACATATAGCTCATTACAAATAGAATTTAACTCGTGGCTAGCCAGTAAAACATGTAAACAAATTTGCCAAGTGACGTTGAGCTACAGTTAAAATTAACGATTGTAACTTAGGTGAGATACGTTAGCTAAACTCATCAAATAACACGACTTCCGTACTAGATGTCTGGAATTCCAAGATAAAGCACGCGTAACAACATAATTAAATAAATGTATTCATAATATTTGTATTTAACCATATTTAACCCACAAATAAGAGCTGCACGCAATGACCACTGTCTTAAAAAATAATAACCGTTATGTTTCTTCTGAGATTTATATGAATTATTTAAAACGGAAGTATTATTCTTGTTCTGACCGGAGGACCGTTACTAAAGACAGCTAGCATGCCTCTTGACGTTACTGTAAGCAAGGCAGATTAGTCATGACTAATGCAAATTCACCAAGTTAATTTGGCGTTACTTTACCTAATGGTAGTGGGTAACTGTTAACAATGATAGTTAACGATTTAAGGAAAGAAAAAATGTTTTAAAGACTTCAACACGTGGCGAATTGATATAGCACAGCTTTTCTCAAACAGTGCTGTAATGTTAGCAAGCTAACGTTAGTGAGAATATAATGCAGCTAGCTAAGAGTTCATTTATTACGGTGACTGCATAGCTAAGTGATGCAGCTGACAAATCTGTTAATCTTTTACGCTTTGCTAAACAGTTAACAAGTTAATTCACAACCATGTCTAAGTCTTTTAAGGCCAAACAGCAAATCTTACCAAACCCGCCAGATCTCACGGTGTTACTGTCTTCCAGTGTTTTGCTCACTAGCTGGTCCGACTGTTAAAAATGCACATACCAGGACATTTTCGGTGTTTATTATCAAAAGCTACCAGCTAGTTGTGAAAATTCCTGCCAGTCTGATCCGTCAACAACTGCTGTGCGGTGCCGCTTAAGAAAGCCGTTAAGTTAGCTGCACTAACTCTGAATATCAGGCTTTTCTTTTAGAAATAAAACTCGTTTTGTAGTAGTGTAGTGGCGAGGCGTACAAGACAGTGTAGTCCATTCTCACTGGATACTGAGTCCTGTCAGGATAATTTGAACACCATATTTATAAAGTGTAAAGTAAATGTGGTGTAGCTGAAGCGTAAAAGTGGTTACCTTTAATTTGAAGGCACACTCATTAACCGGAAGTAAAACTGCTTTTACATACTTTAACTTTACGGCGGTGAAGAAATGTCGTGACGCTTCCACAATGTTCTAGATGCGACGCACACGCGCATGCGTGTCTCTAGCAATACATGTGTAAGTAGCAAGTATATGCACACCCACTCTCCCCCCTACCCCCCGTCACCCAAACCATGTACACAACAATTTTATGTATATAGGTGGATGTATAGCCTACACATTATTTACACACAGCCATGTACATTGTATATGGTTGTGTGTAACTAGAACGAAAGGTGAAAGTGAGAGAGACAATAGGTGTACGTAGGCTACATAAACTAGGTAAAGTTCTCAGTGTTCAGATTGTTATGGACGATCTTCTATTTAAAGGTGTGAAATATAAAAACCCACAAAATAAATAAATAACCTACAAAAAACTATGCTATAGGCAATAAAACAATATATCCCAATATACGTATTTATAGGCACCAGAGTATTCGAAGAGTAGGTCTAGTAGTGTTCAAATACTGTAAAGATAACTTTGATTTAAATGTATGAGATCAATACTATTAAAATAGTCAATATATTACAATACTATTAACCTATTACATCAAATATAATAATTTATTTTATTCTATTAAAATTTGGTTTACCTTATGCAGTTATGGGTTGAATCTGGAACTGGCTCACTCTGTTTGAATTTCGGCACAAATAAACTCACTCACTCACTCTCTCTCTCTCTCTCTCTCTCTCTCTCTCTCTCTCTCTCTCTCTCTCTCTCTCTCTCTGTCTCTCTCTCTCTCTC
>JBBPCS010000573.1:1400342-1417324 GCA_037974645.1 Hollardia meadi | reverse complement strand
CAAGTTATGCAAGAGGAGAACATGTGTGTGTGTGTGTGTGAGTGTGTGTGTGCGTGTGTGTGAGTGTGACTGTGTGTGTGTGTGTCTGTGTGTGAGACAGAGGCAGAGGTAGCACTAAACTGTGAATGTTAAAAAGATCCTGGTCTGGCCAGAAAATCCGCCCAGTTACAGATCTATCAGAATGCCCTTTTAAAGTTTGAATCACTTCTCTATGTTGAGGCATGGCGAAGTTACATGGCCTCAAACACGGGTGAGTTTTGAGCTCTTGTCACAACGATTTCCCATTATCCCTTATGGGACTTTTTGTTGCAGTTTTTTGCGATTTGTGTGGACACCGCTTTGCGAATCTCTAAGAAAAGTCATAGCACACCATTCCCGATAATTCAGCATGTTTTGATGTATGTTTCATCCATGTCGTCCCAAAACTGCGGGACTAGTTACGTGCCAAAGTTTTGTGGAAATAAGGAGTTTGAGTTCTCCATTGACCTCCATTGAGGCGAAGAGTAATCTGTGCGCCTTGGAGAGGCACACAGAACAATACAAAAACACTGGGTAATAAAAGATCAATTATTATATAAATAAAAATAAAATACCTAATAAAAATAAAAGATTTCAATCGGGAGAGTGTTCCACAGTCTGGGGGCGTGAACACCACCTTTAGTTACAAGCGGGGAACCAGGAACAACCAGAGGAGCTGCATCCACTGATCTCAGACAATGCCCAGGCACATTAGGAGTCAAAAAATCCTTAATATAATTTGGAGCAAGTAAAGATAACATTCTTTACTTGGGCATCAAAACAGAGATCTGCATCAAATATGACACTTAGATTTCTAGCAGCCTGTGTCACATTTTGAGAAAGGGAGCCAAGCTTGTGATCCAGGCTGGTAGAGTTAGTGGAACTATACTGGCTATGATCTCAGTTTTATCAGCATTCAATTAAAAAAAAGGGACATCCAGCATTTGACATCCTTGAAGCAGGGGAGGAGATTATAGATTATTAAAAGTGTTTTTTGCCTGGTTTGGTTTTGAAAATGACCAACCAGTAAGCTTCTGCTTTGCACTATGTTTTCAGCGTCTGTAAGTCTTTTTTTTTTTTTTTTCAATGCAAGGATCCGACATCTCCCAGCTGTGGTTTGAATGTTTCGGCTGATCGGTGTATCAATCTCATGTCTGTAGAAGTACAGAGGTTGAGTCAGGATGTGGTTAGCATAGCTTAGCATAAAGACTGGAAACAAATGGCTAGCCTGGCTTTGTCCAACGTTCAAAAAGACACCTATACCGACACCTCTAAAGCTCCCTAATGAACATATTGTATCTTATTTGATTAATCTACATGCCCTCACTGTCCTATAGCCCTGACTGAACGGCAGCATTAAGCATACTGTTACTGTAAATTTGTCTGCTGTTACAACACAGGCGCTATCCCAGATTCCCAGGGGATTCTTTTATGGATCATTGAAATGACATGCTGATTTATTGAGAATTGGAGGCGGCACAACTTCTTTAATGTGGTTTGAGAGGAGCACTTCAGGGTTACAGAGTTACAGATGACTTCAAGTTTTCCAAGACAGAGTGTACACTGTGAGTGAGGAAATGTGATATATAGCTGGGAAATGCAACTTTGAGTTAAGATTATGTTTGTCACACTATACATTGTAGCTATTTTACAGAATGCTCGGGTGTCCACATACTTTTGGTTGTTGAATGCACATGCACAACAAGTTGCTAAGAACAGCGCACGACTGTGAGGCGGTTTTGGTGTAGTGGCCACTTTCAGTATTGCAGAAGTAGTGAGGCGCTGGCACAAAGAGACCCGGTCACTCTAAAGGAAACACTTGGAAAAACGAGTACATTATTGTGAGTGAATGATTCTTTGTATCAACAGAAGCTTGTGGAAGGCTGCTGAGACGTTTCCAGCCTATATGTATTCAATGAGGAAACTCCACCCACTGATGAAAAGCGCAGATGTGGTCACAAGCTCTATAAGAGCCACTAAGTGGACCTGGAGATAAGGTTGTTTGAATCTTCTGTTTAATGGGTCAGGAATGAACTTTCATGTTCAACTGTTGCCCATGTATTGATCTGTGAGTCACATATGACATCCCAACTTCCCAGCCATGTGTGTGTATGTGTGAGCTGATCATGTGATTCCGACAGCATGATCATCCATGTGCTGCTCTGACAGCCTCCACTCAGCAGAACTGGCTGCGAGGATTTGCTCCTGAGCGTCAGTGAGGTCCAGCTCTGACGTTGGCTGATACGGCCCGGCTCGAGTTCATCCCGAAGGTGTTGGATGAGGTTGAGGTCAGGGCTCTGTGCACACCAGCCGAGTGCTTCCAAAGCAAACTGGTTAAGCATTTTATTAATGGGGCTGGCTTTGTGCACAGGGGCACTGTCATGTTGGAGTCATGTTGAAACAGGAAAGGGATGAACCCAAACTGTTGACTCAAACTTTTCTAAAATATCACTGTATGCTGCAGCATTAAGATTTCTCTTCATTGCTACTAAGGGTCCAAAAACAGATCGAAACCAAAAGAAGCCTACACAAACATGTGTGGACAGAGGGTATAATCGTGTGTGTGTGTGTGTGTGTGAGAGAGAGAGAGACAGAGAGAGAGAGACAGAGAGAGAGAGAGGTTTCCAGTGACTCAGTGCAGATATTTTTGAGTGGATGATGAAATTCTCCTTTACATGCCTCTTCAATCTTTTAGAAAGCATTCCTGGAGAATGTCACATCAGACACACACACACACACACACACACACACACACACACACACACACACACACACACACACACACACAGACAAACAGCTGGCTCAGCATGAACTGCCGACTCAAATACACACCCCAAAATACTTAGACAAAAGACATTTACCTGTTTCATCATATTGTGTGAGGTGAGCTGTCTGTGTAAAAAAAAGAAACAATGTAGCATTAGCAGAGAGAGAGAGAGAGACAGAGATAGAGAGAGAGAGAGAGAGAGAGAGAGAGAGAAAGGAAAACAGTTTGTGAAGAGTTCAAATGTAGTTGAGATTTGTTTTCTTTGAATTAGCTGCTTGTGTTGGCCTTTAGGCCCATTTCTTCCTATATTCTAAAAGGCTAAATAGACAGATATCATGGGTTTGTTGCTGTAAATCATCACATTCTGTAAGGTGTCAGATTATAGGCTTTAATTCAAAGGTGCTAAAACAAGTGTGCTGTTGTTTTGCAATTGGGTATAAAGTCCATTAACATGGCAGACAAACACTGGTGACACAGATGTACACATATATTAGACATCAAATATGAAAATATGCTGTTTCTGAAACACTGAGTCCTCATAGTTAAACTATAATACAAGGACTGCTGCTCCCAGTCTGTCCTGGTCCTGTGATGGGCTTCCTGCAGTCTTCTGGAGCACATCAATCATCATAATGCCCCTACAATATTTCCAGTGTCAGTCTGGTCTCTGCAGGGCTGCAGCAGGGATTCAGTCCACACCTCTGAAAGATCCAGATGTGGACCCCCATTATATGGGAGTAGTGCTGAGGACCCCATCTGAAGCATGTTTGTTGTCTGTCTGACAGAGAATGATGAGAGGAGAGGATCGGGCCTACTCTGTTAGGAGCTCCTCAGCGGGCCACAGCCCGTGTCTCTGCAACAGCGGCCTCCCGGTGCGGACCCGCAGCTGCAGGCCGTGAGCCGGCTCTACTCGCAGGCCGACACGCTGCTGATCTTGGCGGTGTTTTCGGTCCAGGGTTGCAGGTTCTGCAGGGCGAACAGGGAGCTGTTCTGCAGGCACAGCGGGTCCGGTGTGACCGGCTGGTTGAGGGTCTTCTGGAAAGCCTCCTGCTGCAGCTGCATGAGGATCCGGTTGGCCTGCTGCCGCTCCGCCTCCCGCTCCTCCGCCGTCTGCCGCCTGCAACGGCAGCAACCACACACTCTCACACATACAGTATGGAGAATCCTGGGAATACCTTCAGTGCTATCTCAGGAACATTTATGGAGAGACACGGGGTTTGTGTTTCTTTAGTGCCCTCGTTTTAGGCTCGCGTCTTCGTGGACAAACCCCCTCAGGACAAAAACAACACAGCGATCGACAGGGTTTTTCTTTAATTTCTCATGTAGCACCCTGATTCCAAACAAGCTGGACACTGTGTAAAACATAAATAACACAATGTGTTCATTTGCTAATCATTTTGATATACTCTGTCGAAAACAGCACAAAGACAATATATTTAGTGTTTGACCTCATCAGCTTCAATGATTCTCGTAAATGTATGCTGACTGAATTTGATGAAGGCATCAAGTTGGGACAGGGGCAACAAAAGACTGGGGACGTTGTGGAATCCAAAAACACCTGTTTGGAACATTCCACAGGTAAAGAGGTTGATTGGTAACAAGTGATATATCATGATTTCATTCTGTTTGTAACGTTTTACAGAGCCCCGACTTCCCTAGAATCTGAGTTGTATTCAAGTGTCTGCATTGCACAATATAAAATGTTTTCTCAATGAAAAACATAACAGGTTTACTAAAACAACAAGTAGCTTATCGGGATATGGTTCAGAGAATGGAGGATCAAAGAGTGAAACATATTGAAAATCAGCCATTGCCAGTTTCTCAGATCATTTCACACAATAAAAATTATTCTCTATTTGTTAACAGAATTTTCTTTCCCGTTATTTCCGAAGCATTCGGATTACATTCAGAAATTATGCTTATAACAATACTGAATATCCAGAAATAATAAATAGTAACGATGCATATGAAGAAATAATGCAAAAAAGAACAATAAAAAAAATGCGTTTCTGCAAAATGCAAAAATAATGCTCAATACTTTAAAGACCGTTTCGATCACAGTCTTTTCAGGCCCATTGATTCTTATTTCTGCGGATTCTGCCCTGCTTTATTTCAACATATAATGTTGTTGTTTTTTTTACTGTGAAAAATCTAAAATTATACAGATAAAATTGCAGGCGTCATGTCATCAAAGCTGATATTTTATTTATGCTGAATCTATTTAGAATTAGACCTGAATTTACAAGCCAAAGAGGTCTATCATGGCTAAATGCAATTTGTTTCTTTCATGAAAAATGTTGAGGCTTTTTACCTTTTCCCGTCTTCTTTTAACCACATTTCGTTTCAATAAATGACTTGCTGACAGTTTAGTAAACAAATACGCATTTTCCTTCCTTTCAATAAACAGACTCAATGTTTTCATTTGGTCTTATGGGCCATAAAGAAACTGTTTGATGCTTTATTACTCTGACACTGTGTTTACTCCATTTTAAAGCCGTATAAGAGCCATATCTCCTGGTGCAGCCAATCACCAAATATCACACAGCGCACTTTATTAGCAGCTAAGTGTTAAGTTTATTTAGTGCACCAAATGCAATCTAACTACAGTCCAACAATAAACCAGACCTTAATGACAAGTGTTTCTATTATTTTGTCCACCATAAAGCCGTATTTAGGCTAATGCAACTGAGTGAATATTTGCTTATTCTGTGTTATAATTTGTGTACTGAACGCTCAGACAAGGGCGCACACGATGGCGGTTGGAGGGAGAGGAAAACAACTATTACTTAGAAATATATGATCCTCATATTATATTCCATCGATCTACGACAGAACTGTCAATTAAAATCAGTTTCCTCCCAAAGCCCTTAAAAAACAGTGCAGGGCCCCGAATAGCGGGGGAACCAAATGGGCCTATACAGCAAGCTCTGTAGAGATAATGCATCGGTAAAAGGAATGTGCACCAAACAAACAAACCACGTCTTGTAAAAAGAAACATGATTTCACCTCCATTTGGTGCGTCTGTTTTGGAACCAGGTTTTGACCTGAGCGTCGGTCATTTTCAGGGCTTTGGCGAGGGCGGCCCGCTCAGCAGACGCCAGGTACTTCTGCCGGTGGAAGCGCTTCTCCAGCTCACAGATCTGCAGCCGGGTGAACGACGTCCGCGGCTTCTTCTTCTTTGGAGGCGTCCGGTTCTGGTAGGGATGACCTACGCGACGTGTTACAGTGAGGGGTGAGAGGGACACTGGACGGGACAGGACAGGACAGGAGGGCAGGAGGACATGACGTGGAAAGGAAAGGACAGGACAGGACGAGTCAAGGCAGGACGAGCAGACAGTGAAAGAGAACAGACAGAGCAGCAGCAGCAGCACGGGCAGAGATACAGCTCTCAATATAATAGACCTACTTCAAAATAGGAGAGTCTCTATTTAATCTATTAAACATAGAAACATAGCTATATACAACATACTGCAAGAAATCAATTCATTGTCCCATGTCTTCATTTTGTACCATAAAATGTGTGTGTGTGTGTGTGTGTGTGTTTCTATTATTATGTTATGCATTATTATGCATGTTATGCCATAACCAAAGAACCTTTGGGCCTTTTGGGCCCATATATATATATATATAGTATATTATGATCGTATTATTTACATTGTTGGAAATGTTGATGAAATAATATATCACAATCATTTATGACCCAGTATTGTTGCAACAAGTCAGTCACGCCTTCAGCTGTAAAAGTTCAGGTGCTTTCTTCTGACATTAAATCAGTATTAAGTGAGGTAAAGTGACGGGCCTGCAGGCAGAGCAGCTCCAGGAAGACTGCAGCAGACACTTTCTCACTGACACACACAAGACACGTGGCCAGAGCACTACACTAAATAATAACAATAATACACAAGAGCGAGTACTTCATTCTCCCATACCTTACAGTAATAATATATTACTGCTCAGATAGATAGGTGTGGTAATAAAAAAGCGAAACCTTTTTGTATTATGTTATTTTTTTAAAAGTTTTATTTTAATGTTATTTTTGAGCTTTCAAAATGCGCCTGACTCGGCTATCTTAAATTAGACCCTTTTATAAATTTTATTTAAATTTTAATCAGTATTAGCCTGGTGTATCTCAGTGGCGAAAATCAAGGTGCACACACCAGGAAATCCTCCTTATTAGGCATTTCTGTTGAGCTAGGCCACCTCTCATAATTATTGACTGAATAGTAACCATGTCTTAAGACTATAACCAGATGTAAGCGGAGGTTTTCTTCAAGCACTATCGGTTATATGTATAAAATGTAGGCCAATTTGATAAAGGTTGCTGAAGCTAGAGCCTAAATTTTGTATTTTAAAAAAACATTTTTTTGTATTTTAAATATAGATTTTAATTTATTATATTATATAGCCTAATATTATATATTATATTATATTATATTATATTATATTATATTATGTTATGTTATGTTAGGCTATATTATTTTATTTTGTATTGTATTGTGTTCCTACCTGTGAACCTGTCTTTTGTGTAGCGGCGGTTGCTCTCCATCCAGGGAAACGTCAGCGCAGTCAGGTTGTTGATAGTCCCGTTCACCGGCGACATGGACGAGTTTCCGCAGCTCAGAGGCCGGTGCGCGGGGACGCGGATGACCCCGGCGGCGTTCGCGTTAGTCCCGTTCGCGGTCATGCACATGTTCATGTGATAAGCCCCGCCGAGGGAAGCTATTCCGCACGAGCTGGTGGCGCCGTTATATCCGGAGTTCCCGCACGCGAAGCCGCCGCCGTTCACGCCGCTGCTCCCGCTGCTGTTGTAGGCCGCGTATCCGTAGTCCGGCTCGTGCATCTTCACGCCCAGCATGCAGCTCTGCTCCACATTGCTGAGGATCTGATCGATGCCGAAGCTGATGGGCTCCGCGTGCGTGTGCTGCTGCAGATGCGCCCCCAGTAATCCTATGTGATCCATGGCCTCCGCGAGCCTCCTCCCCGCTCCGGCGCGAGGAACACAGGTTGCTCCACGCGCCGCTCCCTTGACTCTTCCGTCTGGGCTTCTTCAGCTCGAGCTCCGGTCGTTATCTAGTGCGGGCGCTCATGTGTGGGTATCTCTGTGTGCGCATGCAGGAGAGCGAGGTGGGACTGCCCTCCTTCCTGCTGCGCGAGGACATCAATCAAAGTGCCAAATAGACAGCGCGAGATTAAGACCCGGGTTTAGGCCTGGAGACTCGATTGGCTAAAGACTGTGAGCACTATGGAGGCTTTTATCATAAAACACTGATTAACAGCTGGACAAGATCAAACACACACACACACACACACACACACACACACACACACACACACTATATTATTATTATTATTATTATTACTATTATATTCTATAAAGCTTTTTGCCTGTCACTTATATATTTTTGAGGATAATCATTTTTAACATTTCCTCTTCGACCGCGGAGTTCAAGGTTTTAACAGGAACATTTCTGACATTTCCAGTACTGACAGATTTTCCTTAAACACAGTGACTGTAATCGTTAATAATTGTGCTCTTAATGATTGCAGCAGCACTGATTTCAATAGCGAATTATAATTCTATTGAGCGGACGAGTTATTACAGTCATTAAATGGATTGCCTCATTCAGCCATGGATGGATTATCACAAGGCTCCAGTCCTTAACTTTCTCTCTGCTAAGCTAACATTTATTTTTGTGAAGGTATTTTTTCCACAGTTCATTCAGGCTATACAATATGCTATAAAACTACCTTAAGATACCTGTACACATTTCCATTCAGGCAACAGGAGGCCTACACACATATGTTCCGTAGCCTGTAATAAAAAAGTGTCAGTGTGCATCAGAATGCAGAGCAACAACAGAACTTTACAGTCATGTTAAACCGCACAATGACACGGGGAGATGGCCGCGAGTCCGTCCATGAGTTTAGCTTATTGTAAAGCTTTTATATGATAACGTTTGGTGAGTAAACGTCGCACGGAGATAACAATATTAAAGCACATAAATGAGATTCATTTAATAAAAGCGCCATAACGCTCGAGCTGTAGTTTATCATTTCAAATCAAAAGGACGATTTATACCTCCGTCTCTTTGGTCCAGGCTGCAGAAATTTGGGGAAGTTAATAAACGGGCCCTTAATGACTTCCAAATATACAATATGAATCACTGGAAAATTATAGATGTTTAATGTGGCCACACTCATTTATTGTTACAGAGCTGGCGCCATTATTAATTCATGTTCAGAGTGATGACGTTGCCGCAAATATTGACGCGTTTTCATCTGTTAATGTGGGAACAGAGCAGAGCTACTGGATACATTCATGCTGCATTGTTTCATCTTCCAGGACTAAAACCAGCAGAAACCCCGGAGTTAAAGTGAACATTTTTAATAATACAAACAAGTCATTATTTAGCATTATAGCTACATTCATTACAAATATTAATGAATCCAGAAACGAGCACAGACTACGCAGGGCGTTTAAATGAGAGGGATATACGTTGTATTATAACAAATGGGTGCAACTTTGTTTAATCGTAGATCATAAATAACTAGAGGCAGCGCGCTTTCTATTAATGACGTTCAGCCGCTGCTGCTCAACACAAACACACCAACTCCGCAACAATTAAATGAAAAATTAAACCATGTGGCTCATTGATTTTCTCTCTTTCTAAAAGCCACTGGGACTTAATTACTTCACACGGTCCATTCAAGGATTAATATTTGATATGCGTTGAGCAGCTCTCATTGGCCAGTGGACCAACATCAAACTTTAATGCACCCGGTAGCCTATCCGCACAATGAGGCGCAGATATTCGTTTCAATGTGGACCAATAATGAGTGTTAGGCACTGGGAAAAAACGGCTAAATGACTTGGATCAAATGCAGTGGCGCAAACACCGAGCTGCGTTCAAAGACAGACGGCTGCTGTCCATCCAAAGTACATGAAACACAAGCAGGTTTGGGTAGCCTATCTGCATTATAGGTAATTGGGAATAATTAATCAATTAATTAATTAATTAGGCTATCACAATGCACAAAACAAATAAGTACAATCAGATCAGATTACATTTGAAAAGATATGTATAATTACATTGTCAATGATTAGTTGATTACATTTTGATTATATCTTTAAAATAAAGCATTTTTTCAAATTTTGAAACTTTTCATGAATATGATTATGCACGAATGAATATGTTCAACTGTATGTCAGAGTGAGTTACTCCTCTCAAATTGGCAGATTTGTTTTTGATGAGTAAAATAATATTTGTTTTGGTTTTTAATTATGTTTTTTAAAATTCCTTTTAATTGACATTAAAAATGGAAGATGGACATTTTGTCCCCCTCTTGAACAGCAGCAACAAACAGGTACACAGAAGCAACAGCATCCCACATGTTGTAAAATACACACAGTATCTGTAGTTTATGCCAGTACTGTTTTTGTAAGGGAAAATGCTGAATATGCTAAATGCATTATATTTGCATTGAACATGTTTTGAGATGTTTGAAGAGAAAGAAGAATAACTACAATTTGTGTGGCTGCGTCCATTTTTTGATAAAAAAAGTGCTATATTTTCAAAATTTGATTGTGAAGTAGCCAGAAGTATTCAGATTAGATTGCATTTGTTGTAATCCAATGGATTCTGTTACGAATATGGCTACAAAAATGTAATTTGTATTTAGTAACTGACTACATTTCAAAGTAATCTGACCCAACTCTGGTATGGTAAGGAAAAGAGAACGCAGTGTGATAATCTGAAGACCTGATTCAGCATGTTTTGTAACAAACTGATCTGAGGTACAAACTGGAGGACATGACTAATCACAGTGGTAAAAATAATTTGAATTTTATCACAATTTTTTGTTAGAATCAAAGGCACAGCGTGTAGGATTTAGTGGCATCTGGTGGTGAGGTTGCAGACTGCAACCAACTGAACATCCCTCGTCGCACCCTCCCCTATAGGGTGGCTGCTAAAAATGCAAAAGCCCCTCTCTAGAGCCATTGTTTGGTTTGTCCGTTTTGGGCTACTGTAGAAACGTGGCAGTGCAACATGGTGGACCTGCTCCTCCTGTAGCTAAAAAAGGCTCATTCTAAGGTAACGAAAAGACAACGATTCTCAGTTTCAGGAGATTATACTCTAATAATGAGAATTATGAATATTATATTCCATTTCTGCCAATATTATATTCTGCCCCTAAATCGTACACTCTGGAACGTGTTTTCAGTGAGAGTATTTTACAGTTTCAGATTACCATGTGAAGGTTTCTGCTGTCTGTATGAGTCTTTATTTAAAGTTGTATTAATATTTACTGTGTAGTCAGAGGCTAAAACACATTACAGGAACTCTGGCAGTGGCTATTTCTCAAACACAATCATCGAACAACCATTTTCATTTCAGCAGCTCAGATGTACTCATGGGGTTGGAAAAAACTTCAAAATGAGACACTTATTGATTTCTCGCCCCTTTAAGCAGCATATGCTCCACAGGGTGAATAAGTGTCTGGGGCTGCTCAGCCTAAACTCTGGTGCCACAAAATGACCGGAGCCTCTTTCAGACATGCAGCCCTTCACATTCATCTGAGAACAATTTAACATGTCGGTCTCCTGGCTGAAGAAACACCTTGGTCACTTCTGTATGAAACCACTGTATTATATGGCTTTCAGCTGCTGTAAACAACCTCTTTCAGAAATCTTTTCTTGTATATCTTCCCTCCTGAATTGCTTACTGCTTACTATTGTTTCTTATTACTGTGGACAACAACATACATGTTTATGAAGTTGACCTTTAGAACTACTGCAGTCTTATACAACAGTGCTCAGTGCCTTTTGTTATTTGACATTTTTGGATTCATATTACCGCTGCATTAATGTGTATATTCCATATTACTGTTGTAGACGTTTTTATGTTTGTACTGTTGGCTAGTTTAATCTACAGCAATACATCATATTCTATAAGATCATCATTGTAGCGAAGGCCGTACTGTAAGAACCACATATCTCTAAAAAGTTTCATGACCTCAGAAAAACAGCCGTTTTTAGCTTTGTGATGATGCATTTTCCAGCTAGTCCAAGAGGGTTTTTGAATAGGAGATTTTCCTCAACTCAAAAAGGAACACCTAAAGGTTCTATAAATGAGATTATTAACATTAATATAGCAGCGAACAACTAGTTGTTATATGGAAAGATATAGAGGAGTAATGGCATTAACAGAGAATGATATCACTCCCCGTGTATGTGTTGTATTCTGAGCTTCTCTGTTGGTAGCTGTTCCGGCTGTGAGCGCATGCTAGTGCATGCGAGTCCCTCCCTGTGAAACTGTTGGCCCTCCTACTTTCATTTACCTAGCTTGTACACAAAAGGAAGATGGCAGAGTGCAATTTGAAGCATTCAGATGAAGGCATTCACATTCCATTGAGACCAACAAACTTTAGCTGCCTAAAGCGTCTTTTACTGGATATTTTCGGTAGCTAGCACTAGCGGGATAGCTAGCAAGTTTATAATTACAGAATACTTTGCGGAGAAAAAAAGCATGTAGAGCCACAATTTTCTTTCACATGTAACTCAGTGAATTCTAGGCTTATTTTGACCAAACCAGAGCTGGTGATTGTTGGAACAGTGTAAAGACTAACAACGCCAGCTTTATTAAGTTTGAATGAAGTGTGTATTATGATGATCTGCAAGGTAGAATTACTGTTTCTCTCAATGGCTGACATGCCCATTTGTATTTGTCTGAGATGTTGGCACTGTAGTGTAACATCTAGTGGCACTGAATGTCATATATAGAACCTTAAATCCTTTGGTTTATAAAATAAGAAAAAACAGATAAACCTTTATTCATCATCAGCAATTTGCAATTTGGTCATCAGAAAAATTCACATTTAAAATCACCAAATTTGGAAATGCATGGTTTTAACTGGACAAAAAAAGGTATGACAAATCGTAATCTGAAACACTGTTGGGCAAATGTAAAGGAGTAAAAAGTAGAGCAATTTCCTAAACCTCCCCCAGAGATGCTAAAGGTAAGGCTTAGCACCTCAGCCACTGATGCCAAAGGGCCTGTTGTGCATCAGGGAAGGCTATATGGCTAATGTGGTGATAAGCTAATATGGTGATAGCAGCATATTTGGGGGTGGGGGAGACTGATGTGTTCCTCTGCAGAGTGTTGGATACTGGCTGAATCGAGAGGAAACCAGGAGCTGCGTTATTTTGAGACTGACAGAAGTTAATATAGACTTTCTGAAATAACAGTTTGAGGTACTGAGACACAGAGATAAGTGATTGGTCATCCTGTTTGTTTAGTGACACGGAGCCACCAAAGGGAACCTGAATTGTATGGACTCCATGAGCATCTCTGTTTCCACTCAGGAGGAAACACACACACACAGACACACAGACACACACACACACACACCTGGTAAGACTGTTTTAGTTGTCTGCTGCAGGCCATCAGTGTGCATTCGTCAGACTTCCCCCGCTTTGGTGTCACATTAATGAGAAATGTGAGAAGGCAAAGACTCCTTATTTTGTCGCAAGCACTTTCAAATGCTTTGGACAAGTGGGAATAGATGCTCTCGAGAGGTTTTCCATTGAATTCCTGGTCACCAAAGTGTGAAACAGTTCCTGACTGAGCAAGTCATACCCTCTAAAACCAGGATCACCAATTCTTGCTACACCAAGAATCGATTTGTGGTTAAATAGGACAAGTTCTGGGTAGTTAGCATGAGCAGCAGGCAAGGCTGAGCAGACAAACAGAGGACCACCTTCTGAAAATACTCAAACTCAAAATACATGAACAGAAAGTTTATGGTGAAAAGACTGCACCACCCACAATTTGATACAGACCGGGTAGTGAAGTGCAAAAAGTCCAGAACAATAACATTTATAGATACACATGAAATGTGATATGAATGCCCTATTTCTACTGTTTACCTCGAAATGATATGGATGAAAGATAAAATAGGTCGTGCTGTGATTTCTACAGTTATAAGTTTGTGTCTCAAAGTATTACAAGTATAAACCCTTGTGCAGTGTTTTGGCATCTGATAAACCTTTCAATGCATTAATCTGCCACTGAAGTGGGACCGCCTGGATTGTATTTCATCGTCTCACTGGAACTTGATCGCTCCCTGGTGGTGGGCTGCAGTATAGGTCATAAACCCCTCCCCCTTAATGATATCAGATAGGACATGGGTCAAACTAAAAACTCAAAGAACAGATGAGATGGTTTCTGTCATTTTAGGTAGTTCTTATCACGCTGATGTATGTTCAAGTGTTCATTTTTCCGATCAGTTTGGTTTTAATTAGTTATTTGTTGCTATAAAAAGGTCGTGAAACACCAGGCAGGTGTATGGGCGGGAACTCGATACCGGGGCTCCACTGCCTGATCACTACTGTGCAGACTCTGGCTGCAAATGATGTCACCAGTGCAAGATGGCAGCACTCTTATCTGGGATATTTTGGCTTCAATTTTGTACATTGGGAGAAAGTGGAAATGCAGCCATCTTTATTTATGTCAGTGGTTTTAACCTTCGCTAATGCACCTTAACTAACCTAAACTGTCTATAAAGGTATGTTTTCCCTCTTGATAACAGGTCTTTGGTTGAGTTGGGCCTGCAAAATTAAGGCTCAGCAGTGGGTTTCAGCATCCCAATTAGCCAGCTTAGCTATGCTAATTAATGCGCTATGCTAACCACCATTTGGCTAGCACTGACAGCATTCAGCATAACCCACAAAACTAATAAAACAAGACCATAGCAAAGATGAGATGAAAAAAAATTAAGTAGAATAGAAAGAGTACCGATTTAACTTTAAAAGTAGAGAGATAGTGTTGTATTTGTTTACCTATTCTCTTGTTTACCTACTCTCTTTCTAAGATCACCTGAGGTTGTTGTTGTGATATACTCTTAGAGTTAGAGGCTTTTACTGTCTCTCAGTCTTCCATAGAACCACATAGATTCAAAACAGTTGTCAATATTTAGATACTTTAGATGGTATTAGATATTAGATTATATATCACAATTACCCACAATCAAAACATGTGCTACCACATGGGCACCATATATTGAAATGACACAGCATGCTGCAGTTAGATATATTATTTGTAAGTTTAGTTCTGCCATGACAGCTGGCATGACAACAATGAGAATGAAGTCTCTTTATCTCCCTCTTTCTTATAAATCTCAGAAGAAACTGTTAGCTTACTTTCACTTTGTATTTTTATCCATTTTGTCCACCATCTTATGTGGAAAACACTGGCGATGTGGTTGCCTTCATATTTTCTGGGCCTCACAGGCAGAGGGCTGCTGTTTTCCTTCCTGATGTGTGAATGACAGCTCCTTATCAGTGCACTTATCATCTGAACGTCAAGTACTTCCAAAAAAACCCATTTTCAGATGATTGATGGAGGCCAGTCAGCAAATGAAGAGGCTGGGAGAGTGAAAGGAAAAAAGTGGGTCAAAGAGAAAGAAGGCAAACCTCATCAACACATGTGGAAACAGTGAAGCTAAAACACTGATTAAAACTGGGCTAAATATGTTTAAAATGTAATGTTTTCAAATTTGTTGAACATATAGTTATTACTAGCCCTGTGATGAACTGGCGACCTGTCCAGGGTGTACCCTGCCTCTCGCCCGTTGTCAGTTAGGCTCCACTGTGATATAGTTACTACAGTTAGTTACTTCACTGTGTCATAATCTTTTCTGGCCATTATTCAACAGCATAACTCAAGAAAAGAAGGGCAGATTGTGACCATATTTCACATTTGATCAAATACTGAATTGGTGACACTAATCTTGGGTGCCCACCTTGAAACTGTGCTGATTATATAGATCTTCTCTGCTGCTGGGTTGAACGTGTGTGTTTGTCTTTGCAGCAACATCCATATTTGAAGCATAGTAGTCCACCACAAGCTCTTTGGTTCTGCTGATATTGAGCTTCAGGTGATTGTTGTTGCAACATGTGACCAGGCTCTCTATCAGTCCTCTGTACTGCTCTGTAATAATAGTCTCTAAGTGAAGACTACATGTTTCTTGCTGGAAATAGTTCACTGGAATCATAAATATCTATAAAGTGATAACTTCCATTTGGACAAAAAATGCACTTTTATTAAAATCCTTCAAAATCTTCACTACATATATCATAGGAGTCTGGACAGACACGAATGCAAAGTGCAACTTGACTGGTGTGCGGAGACATACAACTGAAGGGTGGTAATTCTAGTTTCTTTTTTAACCTGCTCTCATTTCTTACACTCTCCATGTTGCATTAGTGGGCAGTAAAACAGAACCCAAAGCAGTGCTTACAATTACAGACCCACAACTTTTCACACTGTTCCCATATATAGCCTCCTGTCACTCAGGTTCAGTGTTGTTGACCTCCTCAGGAGAATGGATTGAGTGGCTGATGGGAGGAATCGGTGGCTCTAAGTGGAGGAGTGGGGAGGAAACTGGGAATGTTGATGCTTTGGCCTGAGTGGAAGATGAAACTTTTAGATGTTGATGAAGAAACGTCTTCTCACTGTGATCTCTGATGTGGGATTACAGATGGTTGCTGTGAGAGTTTCCACAGAGGAAGACCCGAGTTGGCATCGATCAATCAAATTGACTGAATACTGAATGTGGCTACTCCACCATATGCTATGAGAGTATTCCTGGAGACCTAAAAGGGGCAGCCATGATGCTCCCCTGTGTCCCCTCATAACATGAACAATTGTGTGTTTTCATAAGCAGGTTCCATGAAAATACCATTAATTCACCTCAACTGCAGAGACAAACAGGCCTTTATTTGGAACAATCTTCTTCATCAGTACAACATCACACTCATGTGATCTCGTTCTCATCCCAGGTCGTCACATATCGACGTTTCATCATGCGCCCCTTGCGTCTTATCCTGACGCATACGGTCTACGTTACTTTGGTTAAGTTTAGGCCCAAAAACCATATGGTTATGTGTAGGAAAAGGTCAGTGATGTTTGGTTTAGACACAAAACCTACTTGGTGATGCTTAGCGTGACCAGGTGTCCCACTTTATGTGGGACTGCACAGCATTTTTATCCCTTGTCCCATGTCCCACATAATGAAACAATGGGCCTCATACAAGAAGCGATATACGAACAAATTTTCTGTTATTTTTGTTCATATCCACGATTTTCTCTTATTTTGTTAGTGCCCATTGATTTCTGGGATTCACCAATGTTTTCTT
>JBBPCS010000573.1:1364627-1386256 GCA_037974645.1 Hollardia meadi | reverse complement strand
AGATAGATAGATAGATAGATAGATAGATAGATAGATAGATAGATAGATAGAAAGAAAGAAAGAAAGAAAGAAAGAAATCCATGTAAAAGTATATATAAATATTGTTTCAAGTAAAGTGCTTAAGTATTATCAAGCATTTTGTAAGATGTTGAGTCTCATTCCCGGGTTGTCAAATACTGACGCTTTGGGTTGGAAGATCGGGTCGGCCTACAACCCACACCAATGACCAGGGAAACCCAAAGTGCTGGTATTTGACGACTTGGGAATGAGACTCAGCAATCAACTATTTCACACATTGCACTTTTAAAAGTGGTATACACTCCATATCTAGTGGTATACACTGCATATCTGCGTATACCCTGCACTACACCAGGCCTGCCCAGAGAAATGGTTGGGCCCCTGAAAAGGTCCAGTGAATGGGCCCTCACCAAACCTGCTTTCATATTAAGACACAAGGGTGCTCTCTTCTACATAAACACATGCAGAACGTCTTCACTATTATTTTTCACTATGAAACAGGCTACTTTTTAAGTAACAATAAATAAAATGTTTGGGTTTTTGTCAAAAGATAATGGTGAGCATGTACTTGTACTGAGCATGTACTTTTGTGGGGGCATGCGTCCAAGCTCACCTGCCAACCAGGTATACAGAGAACCCGGGACGTCATCCGCCAGCGGTTCTGGTTGGCCTCACTGGAAGAGGACACACGGGAGTATGTTGATACCTGTCTGGTCTGCAACCAGCACAAACCCTCACATCAGGCCCCTGCGGGTCTTCTGCAACCACTCCCTGTTCCTCACCGGCCTTGGTCCCACATCTCCCTGGACTTTGTCATGGGCCTTCCCCCCTCAGGCGGTAACACTACCATCCTCACCATGGTGGACCGCTTCAGCAAGATGGCCCACTTTGTGCCCCCTGTTAGCCAAACTCCCTTTGGCTAAAGAAACTGCTGGGCTGGTTCTTCTCCATGTTTTTTGGCTTCATGGCATCCCTGTCGACGTGGTCTCGGACTGAGGACCCCAGTTCACGTCAGTCTTTTGGAAGGAGTTCTGCAGCCAGCTTGGGGCAACCGTCAGCCTGTCTTCTGGGTTCCTTCCCCAGTCCAACGGTCAGTCCTGGTAAGAACCAGGAGATGGAGACAGCGCTACGCTGCATGGTTTCCTGTAATCCTTCTTCTTGGTCTCAACAACTCTTGTGGGTCGAATATGCTCACAACACCCTCACCAGCTCCGCCACAGGCCTATCCCCTTTCCAATGTGCCTATGGGTATCAACCTCCCCTCTTCCCGGCCTTGGAGAAGGAAGTCTCCTACCCATCCGTCCAGACCTTCATCCGCCGTTGTCGCCGAACCTGGGCCCAAACCCGAGCCTCCCTCCTTTGTGCTGCTAATCGCTACACTACCTCTGCCAACCATCATCGCTCCCAAGCTCCCATCTACCAGGTTGGCCAGAGGGTGTGGCTATCTACCTGAGACCTCCCCCTACGTGTTGAGTACAAGAAGTTGGCACCCAGGTTTATTGGTCCCTTCATCATTGAGAATCAGTCGTTGAGTCGTCAATCCAGTGGCAGTTAGGCTCAAGCTTCCTCCATCCATGATGATCCATCCCACGTTTCATGTTTCCAAGGTCAAGCCAGCCCGAGAGAGCCCATTGGTTCCTGCTGCTCGTCCTCCGCCCCCTCCCTGGCCCATCGATGGGAGTCCCGCCTACTCCATTCGTCGTCTCATCCATTCCCGTCGCCGTGGGAGGGGACTCCAGTATCTGGTCGACTGGGAGGGGTACGGTCCCCTCTCGCTTCATCTTGGACCCCCACCTTATCAGACGGTTCCACCAACAACACCCGGACCAGCCCACTCGCACCTCAGCAGCCCCCACTAATCTCTGCCGCAAGGCTCCTCCTGCATTTCCTCCTGGTACCTCGGAGGAAAAGGAGCCGTCTTCTGAGGAGGAAAGGGAGCCACCCTCTGAGGAAGAAGAGGACCCGCCCCCGAGAAAGAGTCCTCATCGGACGACGAGGGATCCCTCCTCCAGACCCCCTCCGACCACGTGGCTGAGGAGATGGACTGGTCCGGCTCCGAGGAGTTTTAGGCCCACCTTCCTGGCCCCCTCCTCCCACCTGTTTTGATTGTTCCTTTTTTGGGATGTCAGGTGACATCCCTTGAGGGAGGGGTTTTGTCACATTCTGCTCTCTCTCTTACCTGCTGCCCTGGTAATTTTCCACTTCACCACACCTCTGCTCCACTCTGCCTGTCAGCCACTCCCACCTCATCAGCTCATCACACTCACCTGGACTCTCAGCTGCTACACATCAGCAATCAACCTACCTTATAAGCTCCTGCTTCACACACACTCACTGCCAGATTGTTCTTAGCCATCCATGCAAGACTCTCCAGTGATTACTCTTGGACTGATCTCCCGTTGCCGACCCTGCCTGCCTCTGACTCTCCCGTCTCGTCTCTGGCCCCGGAAAACACAACAGCCTTCTGTCCCCGACCACAAAACCTGCCTTCGTCCTTCCTGGTTTCTGTCTGCCTGATCCCGTGGCTGTTTGGCTTTCCCGAGCTTCACCAACGCAGTGTGAGTTTCCTGATCGTTACTCCAGTGGGTTACATTACCACTGAGACTCTGTTCTGATTATCGCCTCTGTCATCGCTGGTGTCTCCGGTTTCCTGAATCTACGTCAGACTGCTAAGACTGTTGTTAACGTCATTAATAAAAGTCATTACCAATTCTACCTGTGGTGTTTTGTGCTGCAGCTGGATCCTACCACTACCTGTTACAGAGCATTTTGATTCGAAATAAAATTATTTGGATATCATTAGGATGAACATGATTATTGTTGGCCTTCATGGGCCCCCCTATAGTAGCTGGAATGTATGTGAATGTGATCTAAACCCGTCCCATGACACAAATAAAATTTACATATTTTGAGGAGTGAAGCATATGCTTTTGAATGAGTTCTAGACAGGCAGTGGCAAGATGCCCAATTAAAGATAAAGACACTCCCTAATTCTGTTATACAGCCTCAAAATCTTAACTCCTCTGAGCATGTTGAATGCTGCATTGCAATACAAATATGGTTAAATGTAATGCCATGACCTCATAAACACATACACACACTAGCCTAGCTTCCTGTGTATGGTCCCACAGATCCGCTATGTAACTATACAGACAGCAAAGCTCAGTGGCTGATCGTAATCTGACCCCCACACATTGGAGGGGGGCTGGGGTTAGCAGGAAACTATTTAATATTGCGCATGTATCCAACTTTATGTAAACATGCCATGTACTGAAAAAATATTTCAACTCATTGTTAGTACTTAATTAAATCATGTCTGAGTCATGATGGACAATACAAACAATAAGCTACAACTGTTAAAGTCTTTAAGATGTGAGTCATGGTTGATATGGCAACACCTATGGTTACTGGTGGTGCCAGATTGTCATTCGAAATGACACATGTACTGACCACTCAGGGCAGCAAATGCTACAGAAATGTAACAGAAAACGGCAACTGGTATTTCTGTTTACAGCACAGCCAAACAGACGATGGGCCACATCATGTTCAGTACATGCATCCATAGTTTCCTGTGAATTTATTGTGCATGTGAAGAGAATTTTAATTATACTACTATAGGCTACAGATAGACAATTACAGACTGCAAATACACTCAATGGCTCTAAAAATGTTGGCCGCGTAGTAGTTTCAAAATGGGGTCCAATTTAATAAAATTGTGTGTGACAAGTTCTCTGAAGGCTACTGTATAGCTACAACAGTGAGATCCTGCTGTGTTATACTAGGGCTGAACAATGTGAGGGAAAGGCAAGTCATTTGGAAAAAAGACAACTTAAACTCATGTTTTTCCACAGAGATACAATACTTTTCTAAAATAATTGTGATGTTCATATTGGTGTTATATTTATTAATAACATTAATAAACTGAATTCAGATTCTGTAGAGATGTCCACTTATGGTGGCCTAACAATGACTACTGGTATGTTATGGCTAACAGTCTTTAGCTGCTCGAGCTTACTTATCAGTAACAGCTTACAGGATGAGCTGCTTCACAACCCTGAACTCCTGAGTTAAAGACAGAGTTTTGGAGTTGATCAGCTTATAACAACAAATTTAACTTTTGAGACTTTTATAGTATTATGTGATATAAAGCTGAAGGCACATACTATGTGGTCTTTTTGAGCCAGAAAAAGAGCCAGGTCTCTATATTAATTTATTTTTAATCTTGTGATTAGAAAATTGCATTCAAAAGTGAGTAATTATTTTGTTCTGTTTAACGGCCAAGGTCTATTTGGGAAAATGTAGCTGTCATAGTTTTGCTTGCTTAATTGTGAGATTTGTGTTATTCCGGTTAGGGGTAGGGTAACCCTAACCCTGTGCTGTCAAAAAAAGTTTCTTGAAATGTACATAACTTTATTTAAATACAGTACAGTGCAACGCAGATTTAGACAAATGGCTACTTTTCACCTGCAGTCCCTTAGAAATTATTAAGGAAATAGCATATTACAACCCTAATTCCAAAAAGTTGGGACATTATATTAAATGTCAATAACCACAGAATGATTTGCAAACCTTTTTTAACCTAAATGTAATTGAATACAGTAGAAAGACAAGATATTTAATGTTCAACTTGATAAACTTTATTGTTTTTAATAAATATACACTCTTTCTGAATTTGATGCCTACAACGTGTCCAAAAAAAAAGGGACAGGAGCATGTTTACCATTGTGTTACATCACCTTTTCTTTTAACAGCACACAGTAAGGGTTTGGGAGGAGAGGACACTAATTGTTGAAGTTTTGTGGAAGTGGAATTCTGTCCCCTTCTTGCTTGATATATGACTTCAGTTATTCAACAGTCTGAGGTCTCCATTGTTGTGCTTCATAATGTGCCACACATTTTCAATGTTGATGCTGGCTTTTGAAATTTACACTGGTAACAATCTAGATGGCCTTTTTCTCTTTAGCCTGAAGGACACGACGTCCATGATTTCCAAAAACTATTTGAAATGTGGACTTGTCAGACCAAAGGACACTTTTCCACTTTGCGTCATTCCATCTAAGATGAGCTCGGGACCAGAGAAGTCGGCGGCGTTTCTGGATGTTGTTTATATATGGCTTTCACTTCCCATGGTAGAGTCTTAACTTGCATTTGTAGATGCAAACCAAAACTCAATGAAGTTGATGAGATACAACATTAAATATATTGACTTTGTACAGTTTTCATTTGAATAGAATGTCAAAAAGGATTAGGAAATCATCACATTCTGTTTTATGAATGTTTTCTAGAGCGTCCCAACTTTTGGAATTGGGGTTGTACTAGAAACACACACATGGAATGTAGTCAATGACAATGTTACTTGAGTGCAGCTCGCTCCTCAACACCACACCTCAACATAAGACAAAACCCTTCCTTTTCATTCTTCCTTTCTCATTTATGACTCACAGCAGCTCCAGCCCAGTGTCATATAATTGAAAAAGCCAGTAATATGTTGTCTGTTTACAGAAATACATTGACTTTTCCTAACTCATTCAATCACAGATATTTCTGTTCCGCTGACATCAAGACATTTAACTCATATTTCTTCACAGCTGTCCGCTTGAGAGATGAATACACACTTCAGCTCCATAAGGCTCTTCTCTCTGAAACCAACATTTACAGTTCAGCAGCAGACAGCGTTTTCGTTCTAGTTCAATTCCTTCCCACACACAGTGTGGGGCACTATTTGCATATCAGGTGAATTGCAGCTGAGTCTTAATAAATTCCATGCTAAATAACAAAATTGCAGTGACGCACCCCTGGCAGCAGTTTGGTACAGGCTTAGTCAATATCCCCTTTAGTCTTGTTTTCACACCATCAGCAACGTTTAAACTGTAGTCTTTGTAAAACTGACTTATATCCTCATTTTTGTATATTTATCTTGTTTTTTTTTAACGAGCAATTGAGTGTTTCAGGAGTTGACATTTGGACTTAAACATAATCTGACACCTGGCCCAGTGTTAACCCTTTGTGCATACCATGCAGATACTGTCACGTTACAATAGCTACAGTGATCCGTGCCTCTGCTGAGCTTGAACTGCTGCAAGAAGGGAAAGTTTATCCCATCTTGTGTCCATGGAACAGGTGCAGGATTTTGGCATCAATGGTTCAGCTTAGCACTTAACAGCCAAGAGAGGTCGAAAAAAAACAAAAAACATATTTAGTGCACATGCAAGGAAACGGTCTAGGTTCTGAGAAAGTCAGAGGAATGGGGATGCATTTTATAGTGTAGGTGTTACGCAGTGGTATACTGTAGAGGGCAAACCTCTCTAAACAAATAGGACTTATTCTTCTTTTATGGTGTCATTATCACCTATTGTAGATCTTCAGTCAGCTCACTCACTCACTATTTATATCTCAATCCACATGTCTAATAAATACATTTACTACTGTGTAACTGCTGTCATCAAGGACACATCATTAAAGTCAATTAACCAGTATTTGACTCAAGCTTCTTTCAGCACATAACACAAAGGATGCTTCTCTCATTTGCTCATTTGCTTCAAAGGCTTGAAGTTAAAATGAGCCAACTGCTTTGTCAACACATTAACCTCGGGCCATTTGGTTCGGGAACATTTGTCTCGCCTCATTCATGTCCAAACATATCTCTGCTGTCACTCCATTTTATGAGCTGGGATTAAAGTTGTTGGCTGGAGATTCCAGTGCCTTCCACAGTGACCATTCCCCTGCGGTTCGGCCTCTTAACTGCAACACAGGAACGTGAGGAAACCGGGAGAAGGCCACACACAGAGGACATGCAAGTCTCACTGCCAAGATATGTAGTTCACACGTCAGTAACACACAGGAAGGTGGGGGACACTCAGAGATGAGTTGATGAGTTGAGGTCTAAAGTGTCTATTAATGCACAAAATGGCTTTAAATGAATGGTCACTTAAAGCCAAGCCTCCCTGAGCCAATTCACACCTTTAGTCCTAACACATAAAGGAAATAAGAGTATAGATGTTCACATTTAAACACGTGTAATGACCTGTTTACACTTTGAGGTACTGATGCAGATCAAATATAGATCCAGAGCCTGATGTTTCATTTAAAACATTTATTTGGTGACAAAAAAAACTGGAATGTTAAGTGAATCCTTTACAGTATATGTAATATGGAGGCTTTGATGGTATTAGGGTACATATGTTTATGCAAATATATGAAACTTCATGTTATTTCCTGATGCATAGTCAACAGTGTACAGGAACGAGGTCTGTTCAACCAACTAAATTATCCATATCCATACATGAAATGGGTGGGGCTTAAACCGGAAGTGGGTGTGGTCATCTTGAATTGAGATAATATAAACATGGATCAAATTTGAATGTTGATTCGAATTTGCTACATTGATCATCATCATAAAGACTAAGAGAACTTTTTACAGAACAAGTTGTTTTTATGAAGTTGAGTCAGCTACCCATTGAGGATTTTCCTTCATCATCTTGACACATTTTAGTAGTACTTGCAAAATTAAATGTTAAATTAACATTAAGTACATTAAATGTACTAAATACTTGTTTCAGCGGAGTATTTGCTCAACCCTAATTTTCAGTTGGGTTACACAACCATAGAACACTAATGTATAATCTCAAGCAAACAATACCACAACTTGTCCAAGCAGACTGTTGCCAGGGTCCGATGACAGAAAATGGTTGCTACCATTAAGGAGGTGGTCGACGGTGGGTGTACAGTGCTGGATTTCAGTCACTTTTAAAGATCACGGGTTGAGTTAAATGTTAAAGCCCCCTCCCAAAAATATCTCTGGTTCATTGTTCCTTCATGGTGTTTGAGCTGCACTGTACAGAATGATGTATGTGCAAAGCTTAATTTCACCTTCATCTGCTGAAGGGACAAAGTTTGTGATGTGAAGTGTGATGTGGAAACTTGAAGCCTCCAGGCCCCAAACACTTGAGTAAAATGGACTGTTGAGTGAAGTATCTTATCTTTATCTTGTGTGCAGTAGTTTTAACTTTTGATGTACAATATTTAGACTCTGGATTTTTCACTGTGGTAGAAGGAATAGAAGGAAAAATTTTAAGAGGTAACTTAACTTTGATGGAATACCTTATCAAACACAAATAATTACTCAACGCAGAGCATTTTTAAAACACCTTAAAACACATCTGAAATGGGCTTGGTATTTCCATAAACCAAAGAGATGTAAGTGTCTGAACAGAACCATAAAAAGTTTAATAAGTGCTAGTCACTATGAGCAGATAATGTGTGTCTTAAATAAAAGAAAGAAAACAAATGAAGTACAGCAGTGCTTTGCAACTTTAACGTTTCTCCATTTGTTGATAAAAAACATTCAGGTGTTGAATTTCTCTCAAAATGTACTTACTGTTGCAAATATGTCAACAATTTCTAGAGCACAAGGAAGCAAATTCTACGTAATCATTTTTCATTTCTACTATATTATCCCCAACAGTGCATTCCTCAGAGTAGTTGGAAGCTTAGCCGAGTCACGTGTCACTCTGCTCCCTTGATCCTGTATTTCTTCTCTTTTCCTTCTTGCTATCTTCTTTTTGCCAGCTGTGACCAGACATCATTATTAAAGTCAAATATATTGAAGTGTAATTATAACTACCAGTATTTTAATGATCTGTTAACCCCCCAGCTCTTTCCTTTTATTCTATTTGCGAATGTGTCTCGTTTTTCCTAGAGTCACTCTGTGTGTGTTGTCAGATGCCCTCTCCTGGCACGCAATGTCTCCAACTAGTGGCTGTATTTTTAAAACTTTGACTTTGAGTGTTTTGATCCTTTGAGGTTGCTGTAGCTGGTCAGTGTAGCAGCAGACTAGCAGATTGAGTGAGCAATGTGAAATCAGCAGCTATTAGTTCTTTTTCCGCAGAGCGTAGAAAATATATACCTGCAAGAAGAAGCAAACATGGTTTTTATGTGAAGCATGTAAAGTAAAATGGATCGTTTAAGATAAAGTTAATGCGGTTGCGATGTTAATTTAAAAAAAAATCCACTCTCATCTCAATATGAACGTTTTTGTCAATATATTGATATTATACATATGAAAACTTCATGTACCTGTGTTTTGCAGAAACATTCTGTATCAGCAACATGTTTGAGGTTACATATTGAAAGCTCAGCAGTCAGGTCTTTTAAGGATACCGGCTGGTACTAATGTTCCAACAGGACAAAGGACCAGAACCATGTTCAGCATGCACTCATGACTGTCTACAAGCCTTTAGATGAAAGCGCCTTCAGAGGGGTATCTGATATCAGCCCATGCATGGATTATCGGGGGATTGAGCATTAATTCCCTCACCAGCCCAAACGTTCAGCCTTAAATCAAAATCTGAGCTCCACAGGTGACATTTGGCTTTTCGCAATCAGCACTGTTCACTGGAAATCTAAAGCACCTAGATAGACAAATCATACTGCTGGTAATCTTCCCAACACACACACAGACACACTCACAAGCAGTAATACACATGTTACAGATTTGTGTGTGTGTGTGTGTGTGTGTGTGTGAACAAAGAGGGCCAGTGATTGAGTAAGTGAATGATAATAGTGATTAGTCATAAATGGACACCTAAAGTATCAAGTCTTGTTGGAAGTATCAAAACTACCGTCAGTAAAATGGACCTCACATTAGATCACATACTGGCCACATGGTTGCTTCTGTCATCATGTTAATTCAGCCAATTCATTCAAAATATTTGTATTTTATATTTTTCTGATTACGATACAATTGTGTCCTGTGTTTTAACATATGTTTGACAAAATAATTGTAATAATAAAGCAACAAGTATTGTCAGAAATGACATGGCAGGAATCAAATGTGGATGCACATACCTGCACGCGATGATAGCAGAGCACAACCCTTTATTTGATGGAGGGGTGACATGCAACAAAGGTCTTTGGCCACAAACCGGGGATGTTGTGGTTCATGATAGGTGCCTTAACCCATATGCCAGGAAGGCAAACTAGTAGAGCACTTATTTGGTCTATTACGTGCTTATTATTGACCATCTTCATGTAAAATAATGTTTTAGATTTATTTTTGTATTATATATATGTATTTTTGTTTGTTTGATTATTGAACCAGGTAACGCTACATGTACCTCATTGCAGTCCACGTGGCAGAAATAACAGGGGAGACAAGGATGGCCCCCCCCTCCAGGGAACACATAGGATAAAACACATTACAACTGTAACCAGACTAAGAGAAGTTACATAATGTTAGTTAGCTATTGTAATAACCAGTGTTCAGCTGTCTGAATTCAAATCACTGAGAAAAACTGGCAATAATATCCCACCTTTGGTGTTCCTGTCAGGAATTGATCTGGACCTCTGTCTGTGGTTAGTTTGGTGGTTTCGGTTAAATGTTAATATTCACATTGTGTTTTGTGATTTAAGTCCTGTGGACTTAACCAAAACCAAGTGCTGCCAGTGCCTACATAACCATAAAAAAATTCAATAATGCTGATATTGTATTGCAAGATCAGATGTTTTGGTGGAAAATTAAATACATTATCAATGACACTCTGTTAGTACCTTACTGAATCCCTATTAACTTCTAACTAACCGCGCTACACATTGGTGGTAGATGCAGGTTTCTAGCGCTATTTGTTACTGTACAGCAGCCAGGAAAAGACTCCCCCCCTATGAAAACGTGTTTAAATCTGCTAGATCTGGATTTTTATTTGGATCTGCACTAAATTGTACACTCATAGATACCAGCCCTCTAAATATGCCAGATTTTTAAAACTCAAGATCCATGCATTATTCCCTGGAAACTTGATGAAAATTTAGAAAAATGCCCTAATGTTAAAGAAAGAGATAACAAATTCCTGGATCCTGGATTTATGTATGTGGATCCACGCCAAAATTTAATGGGTTCTTCCTTGGCCCATGCCCCATCCTTCCACAAAGTTTCATGGAAATCCATTTAGTAGTTTTGCATAATCCTGTCCTGGTGACAAACAAACAAACAAACAAACAAACGGACACGGGTGAAAACATAATTTGATGAAATTTTGCCACTTGTCACATACTTCAATTTCCAACATTTCCTCATTATGATGATGTTATGTAGAAAGCTAAGTCTAGTTAGCATTATGTTTCCTTCAATATGCACATGCTGTTACAAATTAAGTTAAGTTATGTTAATTTGGTGTGGTAGTGCAGTGTGGGTTATGGGTATGGTTGTATGTTCAAGTAATAGGATTTGAGATTCAAGACTTGATAGTGGCTGAAAAGCATCATTTTTAGGAAATACCAATTTCTCATTGCTCTCATTATGTCCTTGTTCAAAAATGATACAAATCACATTCAACCTTCAAAAAATGCTGCAGACATTGTTCTTGAGGTTATCCAGAGCTAACTACATTTTCAGAGTGGTTTACTACTGCTGTGAGTCAGTAAGGGATTAGAGAAGGCAGAGCAAATTCAGAGAACAACAACGATCTGTGAGATGAAGAAGGGACGGAGCTGAAATGGAGGACCAAAAGGTTAATAATGCTGATGAGGAGGAATTGGCAGGAAGGCCATTAAGAACAAAAGAGCAGGAGGGTGAAGCCAGAGGCTAGAGCCATGAAGTGTGCAGGGCTGACAGCCTTAAATGGAAAGGCCTGACTTTACTGTACACTACACCACAAGTGTCATAGGCTGCACCGCATGATGCTTGTCTAGTTGCAGAGAAAACAATCACAGTACTCAGTCAAGCCATTAATAACTCTTTGTGAGTCACTACATGTGTGTGTATGTGCATCACATGTGCCCATTTCTAAGTGTGTGTGAGTGCTCCAGGGTGTTAATTTCCAGCAATGGGATGAGTCCTTGGCATCCCGGCGTGATTCATATTAAAAGTCAATTGGCCTTAAAATTTGGCCAGACCCCCAAAGTCTGCAGCGCCGAGACATAGCTCTCAGCTAATGGTGGAGTAGCCCACAGTCATACGGGCTGAAATTGAATCTGACCACAGAAGCCAATGGGCCAGAGACAGAGTGTCACAACGACTGACCATTACAATGATCACATCCACTCTGCTAACTGGCCTCCAAGTCTTCCTGTGGAAGCTCAGAGTGCTGCTACTGGTGGTCAGTTGGTAGTGTGTGTCTGCACGCTTTCAGGTGACACATTGAGATTTATGAAGAAAAAAACTACAAAAAGAGCTCTTAAGTCCATATGTACTGCATTGTTGCAATTAACTAATATGTGCAAAGGGCGTGTGTGTGTGTGTGTGTGTCTGTCTGTGTGTGTGTTATAACCTCTTGGCTTGTAACATTAGTGAGAGCTATCAGCGTCTCTTTGTTCTTAATTTCTCGCCTGTGTGCCTGTGTGCTGAGGTATGTCAGCGCTGCCTGGGAAATAGAAAGAGATGAAGGCAGAGAGGCCATCACCCTCCTGCTGCTCTTGTGATTTCCTCAACTATAATTACTGTGCACATTATTTGCAGCAACACCAAACTTTACCACTTAGGACATCTGCTGGCTTGAAAACTTCTCTTACACTGCTCCTTAGACATGATACACTTCTGCTCTAATAAAGTTAATATACTGAAAGTTTAACTCTTCTGTCATTAATATAAAGTCAAAGGAGTTATTTCAGGCTTGGATGAATTCAATTATTGGTAAAAAAAAAAAAAAAAAAAAAAAAAAAAAAAAAAATAAATGAGAGAGTACATCCCATGTATATAAAATCAAAAGAACATTGCAACTCCCAACTCATCACTTAGCTAAAAATTTGGCTTAGTGCATCCCTGTTCGCAAGCTGAAGATAGTATTACTTTTTCTTGAAAACTGATAATAATTATAAGGATACTGTATTTAAAATGCATTTGCCATTTGCTTCCTCTCTGATTTTGTGCCTCTGAACTGACTTCTTCTCTATATCACTGGGTACTGTGGTAGAGTAATGTCATTAAGCTGATGGAGAAAATACAATTTCTCAGAAAAAGTGTGAAAAGCAATCAATAATTCAAATGCTCTGACAAAAAAAGAAAAACAAATCCAGTTACCTTGGCTGTCGCATGCCTGTAATAAACCCATCCACTGATTAGCCAGCCTACCTGTGCACGCTCTGCCTGTGCGCCTCATTATGCGAGTCCTCCAAAAGGGTAGGCAGTAGCTATTAACAAGCTAGTAGAACAAGAATGGGAGAGAAAGTGCAGCCAAAATTTTCCAATACGAACATGCTAGTTTGACAGCTAAGCTGAGATAGCCATGTTACGTTCATTATGATATTGCTAGATGTTTTCTTGCATGTGAATGAGACATGGTCGGATATGGTTACTGATGACTATGACGCGCTGTGCTTTCACAACTGTGGTGAAATTAGTTTTGTGTTGGATATTCGAATAACTTAACTGTGATGCTCAAACAGCCCTGAGTCGAAGAACGAAGAACGCAACAGCGTTCAACTGCTAATCCAGTAGCGCAAAGCGCACACCTACAGCAGTAACTCCCTGGGCCAAAAAGAAGTCGTTCAGCAGTTAACCCAGTAGCCACTGCACAAATCATGCATCTGTAGTAGTGAACCAGCCATGCTGGGTAGCCTTTTTGGACTGAGGTATGTTTGTGACGGCTATTTTGCTTTTATTTATATCATTGTGGCATTAACTGAGTTATTTATATTCATTAGACTAAAAAAGCTGACCTGAGAATAAGACTCAACAATCAACTACCAGCATCTTACAAATTGCACCTTTAATGTTCTTTTCCTTAAATTTCCAAGTAGTTATTTTAACCCAAGCTATGGCCTTTCACCAGACCTACACATGTAGCTTTTCTGCATAAACCTAACCAAATAGTTACATGAATCATGTTACATGAATGTGCATAGGAGATACTGACAAACCATGTTATCCTGCCACGAGTAGCATATTTTGGTTTTTAGTTCTGAGAACTTGTCGAACAGCTGAAAGGTGCTTGAGACACACAAGAAATAGAAAATACTGTTGTTGGATCCATCCAGTTTCTTACAGAAAAGAGGAATTTCAGAAGGTTTAATTCCACAGTGAAGGATATTGGACAGTTGGTTAAAGAGGCCGCCTGTGGTCAAAGTGTTTCTGGTGCAATGCCCAGACACAACTAGCTCCCGGGACTAACTTGAAAAGTAGCTTCTATGAAGGCAAAATCTGTAATTCCGTAATGGCACAACTGGCAGTTGCCTGAAAAATGTCACTATTTTGCAAATGCCCTGGTAAAGATAGAAAAACAGAGCAGTCTGAATGATTTAATATTGTCTGTTCCTCCATCCAAAGCCAACAATCCTCTTCATCTCCATCTGTGAATCCTCTGTCTCTGTGTTCTGTCACTGTTTCAGTTCCACCCCTCCTCATCCTTGCTTTCATTGGATCCATCTTGGTGGCAGATGTACGAGGCCCGGGGCAGCTCCTCTCACTACATGAGGCAGAGAGCCTTTGTTAACATTTCATTCTTCTCCCCCCCATGACAGCAATGAACCGACAACGCAGAGACATCCTGTGAAAATGGACTGTGACAATCTACTGTAGCTTTGTCCCATCTTTATGTTGTCCGTACACAATAGCACAGTTAAAGGTAGAACTCTGGTTTAAACGCAACATTACAGCTGTTATCATGCTGGAATTGATCCTGACCAACTCATTTTTTTTTTTAACATTTATTATATTAAGATAGAATACTTATTTTATTGAGGTATATTGTAAAGCTCTATCTGCCTTAGAAAAAAGAAAATAAGTGTGATAAAAGTTAATGAAGATTAATTTTTAACAATGGAACCAAGGTGTCTGCCTATCATCCTATCAATGGTACATGCTAGCATGTGGCTAATGCCAACACCATCACCCTGGCACTATGCTAGCACATGGGTAATGTATTTATCATTAATCTCATCAGTGCTGTCTTTCCACATCATTTCATCATTTTCATGATTCCTACCACTAATTTGATGGTAATGAACGCATCGACACCCAGTGCTTGATGAATACATTGCTAAATCACCTTCTGGTGGATTTTGGAGAGGCCACATCCAATCCTATTAGATGATCTCTAGCCCTCAGTCTGTTAAATATGTGTGTAGAAGCTGTGTACAAACTGGCTGATGATTTAGATATGATGATAAAATACTTAGGACTGCCATGTGCCATCACTTCGTGTCTTGAGCCTTTTACATCAACATAGTTTATCCCGAGTAAAACTCTGCATTCATTACAACTTCTTTAGAATAACTACATCTTTTTTTATAGGTGGATACAAAATAACAAAAACATGATCTGCTCTTACAAAGTAAAGTGTCTTTCTTTAAAGTCAATATAATATGAAAACTTTTTTTTTTTTGTTCACTGACTGGGGTGCTGCTAATTTGCATTGTGCTGAATCCTGCCACTGGTGGCAGCTTGGACCAGTTAGCCTAATTATTAGACTTAACTGCCTATTTGTTTCACTTCCTCTTTTCAGCCTGACAACATGTTACTGTTAGCCAGAGGGAGTGAGGCTATTTTTGTTTGATTTTTTTTCTTTTTTTGTTATCAAAGATATAAATGTACATTTATAAGTTGACATTTTCTGTAAGTGAACTTACAACAACCTCAACAGCTGCATCAATCTCAATGCTTGTTGCCATTTTTGCAAGTTTCCTGGGGTAGTGATGCGGGAATGTTATATGTCATATGATGGACCTGAGGGGTAAACTGCACAGCCAGGCTTTGTTTGTGTGAGCTGGCCCGACAAACCTTAAACCTCAGTCAGAGATAATGAGTATCTACCGGTTATCAACTTTCTTTGTTAACTCAGACTTTCCACTTCAGGCTCTGAGCACGTTCCCATAAAACGATGTTTGGTGCGTCATTTGACTCTTCTTCTGCACAAAAGGGAACGCATGCTGCCTACTTCAATGAAGAGCAACAGGTTAGAGTATAAAGAAGATGCAAATAAAGCATGAGAGAAATGCTGGCAGAAAACTGTTGATCATATAAGTTCGTAATGCATTTATTTTACCACTAAATGCACTCTCATGCCTGTGGTTTTATTTGTAGTACATTAGACTGAATTTAGGTCTGACACTGTCTCATAATAAAGGATACATGGAAATCACTTTAGGTTTTGGCCAAATCAAAGTGAAATTCATTTTACTGATTGAATATTCTGTGAAAAACACCAATTGACAAAACAATTTTCTAATTAGTGTTGTTTAAGCTGCAGTACCAGCAGTGTAAAATGGACTTAGCAGCAAATCAGAACCAAGCGTAAAAGCATCATCCAAAGTGGTCTGTAGCTGCTGTGCCTTCATCATTCTTTTAGTGTATGGATGATATGTCAAATTTCAAGTGTTAATATTACCTAAAGCAAACAGAAAAAACATCTTCATCACCAACTGAATGCATGTATGTTAACGTCGTAAAAAACCATGATGCATATATTTTAATAATTACACAGCTTTGTTCAGTGATATGACTGTACCTAGTGTACTTCAATGTACAGCTCAGCAAGTTTGCAGGCAAACATATGAGAATCTATATCTTATAAAGAACAAAACCTCCTCTGGACAGTTATGTGTTCAGTGTGATTTAACTGGATTAAAAGAGAGCCACCTTTGTGACATTGAAAACTCTGGCTTTAGACTCAACATACCTCACTAACCCATTAATCTTGCTTCATAGTACACCCCTCTGGGATAAACTGGTTTAACACTACAACAAGTTAAAGCAGTAAATGCTCAAAGGTATTTATTTAAATAACACATCCAAGATGTTTGTTTCAACCATTTTTGACAGTTATTTCCATGTGACTGCAGCATTACTCCAAAAAGCCCCAGCATATCAAAGACGATTAGCATTTTGTTCATCCAATCACAACAGGTGGTCAATATCTGAAGATGAGTGGTTGGGGATATTGTTTACGGTCAGTATTTCCTCTCATAAGTGCTGCTCCCTGGGACAATATGTAAAATGGAGGCTCTTAGAGTCCACATTTTCCATCACACTGTAGTTTAATGTGCTTATCAGCTTGTTTTTGTATATAAAGCTGAAAATCATTTTCCTCAGCAGGGTTGTTAATAGGTGCTTTTCCAGCCTCGCCTGGACAATAAAATTCTATTCAAATATATTCTATTCTATTGACCAAACCATTGTGATGAGAGAAGAGTAAAACACTTCTGACAGTGTCTCAACAGAAAATTACTTAACTACCAAAAATAGTATACTCAGCCTGTTCTCATCTGCAGCTCTTCAGATATCGACATTTTGTCACGGCCCCTCACTTCTCATCCAGACGCACAAGATACGCTTTGGAGACTGGCTTTCACCCAGGACATCAGAGTTTGCGTTCCGTTTGAAACCAAACATTTCCCTAACCCTCACCAGTCATATTCTAAATCTAACCAAGTAGGTTTTGTGCCTAAACGTATCCAAATTAATGTAGACATTGTGCCTGACGCTGAGGCTGTGAGCCTTTGTGAGTGTGTCACCTCATGCTTTGCCTGTTGATGTGTTTTAATGCGAAGCAGCAGCAGGATAAAATGTTGTTAGCTGTAACTTAAGCTACTGCTAGGTTCTCTCTTCTACAGCTCTGATTTGGCTCTGTAAACAGCAAACAATGATGTTGATATTCCTGCCTTGTTTCCTGTGAATCCTGAAAAGGAAATGTTAAATTGCAGTCTCTTCCACCAACAATGAAAACTACTATATAGACAAGTAATTACTCAATATGGATATTGCTGGAAAAACAGCAACCATAGAAATAAAAAATTAAGATAGGGTCTAAAGTAATGGAAAATCTTAACTTGGAAGATTACCTTCATACTTTTTTTTTTATTATTTTGAAAAGAATGAGACTTGGACAATTATGTATATATGATTCTGATTAAAAATGTAATGTAAGTGTAATAAGAATAAGAATAAGAATAAGAATAAGGATAATCAACTCTTAACAACTCCCCGAACCTGCAGCAGTCCTCTAACCCTGGAGTACTTTTAGTCCTATCAAGTAGGGTCGTGTGACACCTGGGTGTCTGAGCACTGTTACCCAACCTCCCACCAACCATCTCCTCATTAACCCCATCCTGCTCTTCTTCGCCCTTGACCGCTGCTCCATATGGACAACAGTCCTCTCTCTACTGGTAGTACTGGGAGCTGCTTTCTGTTCATTAGAACAGCCTGCAGCCTGAGGCAGCACACTGGCCCTCTGACTACAGCTCAGCTTCTACTGTGGCACACAAGACTTATATTTCAAACACACATACAATGACATATAAATTGGCCTCTCCCTTGTCTGCCATTTTTCAAATACATTTTCAAAACAATTAAAATTCTGTACAAGTTTTGCCATTATTCTTCTCTGAAACAGTGATTCCATGACAAATAAGAATTATGTTCTTTTTTAGATGATTGGAATTTTCAACTAGTTCAGTTCACTAGTCTGCAATGAGAATGGAAAATTAACGGATCATCTTGTCCATAGTGATGTTTGTGGGTCTCATGATGAACGAACTATTACTCATTAAACGAAGACATGCCAAAAATGTTTACTTATATTATTGTTCATGTCAGATCTACAAAAGGGTTCTAAAAAAATGTTTTTTCAAGGAGATTAATTCAAAGTTCCTATGGCATCTTTTTTTTTAGATGTCTTACAATTCACTATAGATGTCCTAAAGACATCTCCATAGAGTTTATAGATTTCATCATGCATATGTGGGAGGGTGCAAGTTTGAAAATAAATACTAGTGAGCCTACCAGACCTCTGTAGCCCACTTTAGCATTTTGTGTCCCCCTCCTCCCCTCACTCCTGGGGCATGTTTCAGGCATTCAGCTGCACAACACTTGCTTTACCATCCCACCTCATGACTGCAACTGCAAGAGTTCAACAAAAACAAAAAATATAATGGATCTTAAATGGTATATATAACAATGTATAACATCAAAGGCCAAACCTGATTAATCTATGAATATACACATATATATACACACATATTACATTTGCTACCAGATCTAATTAACAGATTTAACGTGGATTTAGATTTATTGATTTATTCTTTTGGGGGAGATTTTTTTGACAGCCAGTCCACCACAAAAACACACAGATATACACACAGCAAAATACATTTATAGAAAATTCATGCAGCGCAGCAAGGCTGATATAGCTTGTTCTCACTCCCAACACATCAAATACGGCAGCCTGGCCAGTAGTCCCTTCGCCTGTAAGCATGATATTAGTTTCATAAGTTAATGTCCTTATTGTACCGCAAAACAAGATTGTGATGTTGTGACGATTGTGATGACACGTGCTGGCTGTGGCAGAGGGGACAAAACTCCAGATGGTAGTAATGTCAAGTGTTGATTGAGGAGGTGATCAGTCACTTGCTATTGAGTGCTAGGTGTGTGATGGCTCTGTGGTTCATTCCTGAGAGACTCGGTGTGGGAAGACAGATGATTATGTAGGCAGTTTGTCGTTGCTGGAGATGGTTAACATGGAAAAAAAGCAGTGCGAACATTACAGCACAATGGGTTGAATTACTTGTTTGTAAAGCAACAATAGGAGGTGGAGGGCAGCCAGCCCGTTCTCATCCCCAGCTTGTCAGATATCAACGTTTTGTCACAGCCCCTCGCATCTCATCCAGACGCACAAGGTATACTCTTTGGCGTCAGACAGAGAAGCACAAGGATTTAGTGCACCACCAATGTAAAGCCATCCGCATCAGTTTCAGACTTGAACAGATGCCATAGCGCGACGTACTTTCCAAAGCGAAAGTGCAAAGCAAAGAGAAAGTGCCATGAAGGGTAGAGGTCGGGGTTGAGTGGAGGGTTACATTTACGACCCGTGAACCTCTAGCAGCGGCAATATGGCAGATGGGTAACATCAAAGGTATTCAGACATCAACCACAGAGCCCAAAATCATTCTATATGCAGACGATTTATTATTACTCCTTCAGGACCCTCATTCATCCCTACAAGAATGTTTTACAGCTATAAAATCTTTTGCAGAACTTTCCAGCTACTCAGTAAGTTCACTATCTTACCACTCGGTATGGATGAAAGGGAGGCTCCCCCCCCCCCCTTTTTTTTAATTATAAACTGGGCTCGGGTCAAACTCTGACTCATTTCAGTTGGCAAAGAGTTTTCTGAAACATTGTTAATCAGTTTTCATCTGAACAAAATGACATGGTCCCCTCTTAATTAGTAGGGAGTAATGCTTACACTCCTATTTTAGGTAAGAAAATGACATTGACACTCTCAGTAGTTATGTGACAAAGGTTTACAGAAAATAACTATTTAGTGTTTGATGTTTTTACCCTTTCGTAAATATGTTTCCATCTCTGTCTCTGCAGAGAAAAATAAATAATTTGCCAGAGAGCCTGTAGAAGATCTTCCATTGTTTACATGTAGAAATTCAAAGAAATGCACACAGAAATCTTTTTTTTTTTAATCGGAAGAAATACATGAAATAAAGTTTTGTTTTTCTGATGGCTGCAGTCTGTCAGATTTAAATTTATTGGTGAACAAACAGCATGGAAAATATAAAACATACGTGTGTCTAGTGATGCATCAAACAGAGTTAACATAAAGTGGAAAGCACACTACAAATGTTGCATTAATTTCTAAATGATTAAAGGAATGCAAAATAAAATCATTTTGAAAAGTCTTTAAAATCTTTGAAGATCCTTTGATCCTAGTTATGAGAGAGGCTGCAGGTAACTCCATCATTAGAATACCAGTGTCTACTTTATTTAAACTGTTTATGTTGAGGAAACACAACCCAACATAACATTAAGATTCGACAGACACGGATACAAACCCACACAAATAAACAGAAAAACAAACAGAAAAAAGTAGAAAGAGATTATTAATGAATAAAATCAGAGGAGCAAATTCGCACTGCAAATTATCCTAATAAAATATGTGTCTATATCTTTTATATAACCTTGCTTTTTTCATGAATGTGTTCAAAATGTGTTTTTTGTTCTTTTTTCTGAAATGCAATAATTCACCATTTCACACAGGTCATAAAAATGACCCACAATAACGCAGAAATGTTATTGACTTTAAGAATATAATTTAAGAATATAGTTTATATATTTTAAGCCTAGTTTAATTTTATTGCTAATACTTCAGTCCTTGATTGAGTTATTTGGATTTGCATGTAAAATATTATTTATTCTAGATTTAAGAGGCCATGATTATTTTTGTAATATCTGTACCACATTTCTGTGGTAAATATTGATTAATGTAAATTAAAGTTAAAGTAACAGTCTTTGAAAGAAACAAAGAAAGTCTAAAGAAAACTAAGACTGACTGAGAGAAATGGTACAGAGACAGCTCCACTGCACTATATTGAGGTCCACACTTTGATTTGACATCCCTAAAGGATTCAGGTCCCCTCTTGGCAAAGTCTTTAATAAAAATTAAAAAGCACATTTGCACTAATATTATGGCTAAAAGCCTCAAAAGTACATTTTTTATTACATTTTTGTATTTTTAAAATGACCAGAAACTGAAGTCCACTGTTGAAGTCCACTGTTGGTTAATGCAGCCTGATAGTCCAGTTTTGGTAATATAGATATGTGTGTGTGTGTGTGTGTGTGAGTGTGTGTGTGTGTGTGTGTGTGTGTGTGTGTGTGTGTGTGTGTGTGTGTGTGT
>JBBPCS010000573.1:1339990-1364527 GCA_037974645.1 Hollardia meadi | reverse complement strand
GTGTGTGTGTGTGTGTGTGTGTGTGTGTGTGTGTGTGTGTGTGTGTGTGTGTGTGTGTGTGTGTGTGTGTGTTTTAAAGTCTCGTAACGCAACCCATTCCAGTACAGGACAGCCCGTTGTAATCCCCAGTTTGTCAGATATTGACGTTTTGTCACGGCCCCTCGCGTCTCATCCTTTCTCAAAGGTACACCCTTTAGTGTCAGGCAGACACGCACAAGGGTTTAATGTACCTGCAATGTAACGTTGTCCATGTCAGCATCATTTGACTTGATCACATGACGTGACAAATGACAAACTGTTGATATCTGAAGACCTGGGATGAGAATGGTCAGCGGGAGAGCAAGCTCTCATCTCATCAACTGCTAATGTGCCCCTGAACCCTTGTCACAGTGTGTTACTGTATGTAATTTAACTATTAGTTTTCTAACAACATATTACATATTGCTTGCTGATAGTTCAACTATATTCATAATGACAGTGATTCAAGTACTCATCTTTTTTGCCATTTTTTTGTAGTTAACTACTGAACCATAAAAGGAAATGGATGAGGAAAAGATGTTTTTTAATGTTTTACTTGACCATTACTTCCTACTGTATTGAATCTCCTCTTACCAGCCCCATTCCCATTATCTTTCATCTTGACCGCCGTGAAGGCATGCCCGGATAACACATGCTTCACATGAAGGTGTCAGTTAGTCTAATAAGTATTAGCTATTATCTATTAACAAATGTTCATGGACATTGTTGCATGTTATGTTAGAAGTTACTGACTAGTTGCATGGCAGACATTTTGACATGTCATTGCAGGAAACACAAGTGTATTAGAGGAGGGTCCTGCTATTGTGCATGCTGGTTTACTGTGTAATAAATATAGGGTCTCAAAATGTGTGGCAGGAATTCACTGCCACCAAGTCAGAGCCGTCAAACAATCACAGGATGCAGGTTTACAAAATACAAGGGGTAATCTTTATTTACATAAATAGAAATGACACAACTCATAAAAAATGGGGGAAGAGACTGCAATGGGAAACCTCCACTACCCGCCGAGACACCCAAAAAGGTTCCCACTATTATCCACTGCAAACAGTTTAAGACAGGGCCAGACTTCTGGCTTAAGGCACACCTCTGAACACGGCACGCTGTCAACCTCTACTGGAGTTACTGCAATTTACACACACAGCTTGTAACACTGCAAACTCACACGTGACGTCACCACTCAAGGTAGAAACACTTCGGCTATCCTGCACAGGTTATGGTCTGAACTCCCCGCTGCGCTCCCACCCCACACTGTAAAACACCAACAAAAACACACACAAGGTAAATATATAAGAGAGAGAGATAATGAGGCACTCATTTTTGTTTATGTATGACCTGTGAAGGAGTGTGCTCAGTTAAGTGGCATTTTTTGCTGGCATATGACTTTTTAGTTTTTATTATATTTTGTTAGAGTTTCATATCACTACATTGTCGATTCGGTAATTTTTTATTTATTTTTTTACAAAGTCGTTTGACCTACTTTTTCTTTAGCAAATCAAACTAGATTTCTCCCTCTGTAGCTTTGCTGTAGTTCAACTTCTTCCAGTGTTAAGTAAACCCTGTGAATTGTCAGATTGTGTACTTGATAGCACAATTGTCCAAAGTTGCACTCTCTCCTGTAGAAGAAAGGATGAGGCAGAGGTGACCAGACAGCATAAAACCTGCTGTGGAACATGTGGGAGTGAGGGAGGTGAGGAAAGACAAATAACATATCCCAGCTTTTCACCAGGGGAATGAGTGGGGATGAACGGCTGTGTCTGTTTCACTTTCAGTTGGGAGAACACACTGTATTCCTACTTTGCCCTGCGGATACGATGATTTACATGCTAAGCCGTGGAGTCAAGTTTTCCATTAGAGAAAATAACTAAATATGCTCAGACTGACTTCTTCATGTTGTGCTGTTTCTTCTCCCTGCAGGCTCACCTATCATTCATGCGTTACATCAGTGTCTGCTGTGTGGTTGGCATCATCGCCGGCTTCTGTATTGGTCCAGGCAAGTTGCTCTGTACTGTATGTTAGAGGACTAACTCAGCAAAATTACAAAAAACAAAGCAAAAAAACTCATTCACCCCTTGTGATGATTACAACCTAATTAAAGACATTTAAAACATCTGATAGTCGAACCACATGTACAATGTTATTGTTAGTTACCTGGCTTTGGTAGTAATGGATTACATGTAATTGAAAGGCTGTAAGGCTCTTGAAGTCATCATCTGCACTATTTTTAATAACTTATGGTTTAATCATCCATTTCAACAAATGTATATACAGTATATATATATAGTTTGGTAAATAAATCAACCTTGTGCCTTGTTTAGTTTTCGGTCAATCCAGTAATTGATTAATCAACATGTCATTTAAGCTCTAATGTACACTCTCCACTATGTGTGTCTGTGGATGATCCAAGGTAACCAGGAGACTGGTGGTGGAGAAATATATCTTTAAATCTAGACAAATAGAACTGCATGGAGAGACACCACTGGGGAAGTCAAGAAATACGTGTTTGTAATTTGCAACTAAGAAGGGATGCTTTTATTTTTTTTTTATTTTTTAAATCAAGGTTATTTTATCCTGAACTTTCTGTTTGACCTTAGGTGATCAACAGCAGAGGTGTAAAGACTACCAGAATAATATAATCAAGTAAAAGTACTATTACTTTACACTGTACATTAAACTGATTATGAACTATAGATATACATGTAGATATACAACAGCCTTCCTCTGTTTAGCCTCACTACAGTTAACCAGAAAAGAGTTCAAAACTGAGATAATTAAACACATGACCACAAATAAATAAAACCATCGGTGGACTCCACGATAAGTGCAAAAAGTAATATACGGAATAACATAACGCATAGTACACACACACAATATACACAATGCATATTTCCTGCACTGATGAAGTGAGTAGGAGGGTGTTGAGGCTGCAGGCAGGGAACCATGCTAGGGGATACCATGCTAGGATCGGACGAATGAAAGTCAGGTATATTTGCTTCAGAACATAACATGGAAGACCAGCTCTTTTAACAACACTGAGATAGTGGATTCTTGGCCGTGTTTTGGAAATCATGTACTTGATGTGGGCCTTCCAAGACAAGTCAGATAATATCTGAACTCCGAGCAGTTTAAAGGTGGAGACTCTACTCATGTGTTGTCCAGATATTGTTGGAGATGGAGGACCGGGAATGTTGTCTTGTCTCCTGGCACTGATTACCATATCCATGGTCTTAGCTCCGTTCATTTCCAGTGAGAACTCCTGACCATATTCAACCACAGAGTCCAAAGTCTTCTGGGTCAGTCCAGGTAGAGATTCCATCAGGAACTCTGTGATAGTAAGGTCATCAGCATACTTCATAGGTATAGAGGGAGGCAGACATGAGTCTAGGCTGTTGATGCAGATGACAAAGAGTAAAGGGGACAATAATAATACTACAATATACTACAATAATAGTACTATAATGACGTCATCCTTAATTTTAGAGCATTATTGTTTTTACTCTGTAACAGATTCACTTTGAAATGTAGTGAAGTACAATACTTGTTACAAAGTAAAAGTACAATTACTGATATAAAAAAGTACAAGTACACAAATAAACTACAGTAATGTGAGTACATGTAATTCATTACTTCTACCCCTGAGCTGTGCTTTGTGTTATAAAATGGCTCCCTCTAGAGGTAAAATCTGGAAAATTCTCTAATTTGGAGCAAGATTCAAAATGTATTGTACCTCTTGGAGTGATAAATATGCCTATTTATTTTTGTCTATGCAATTATGCATGTTGTGACAAATCCAGGTCCTTTGGCTCCCTGTAAGAGACAAATAATGCAGTTTCAATGACAAGACTGAAATAATAAAATATGAATAATATGCATTCTTTGATATATACATCCACATGCTGGCCTGGCGCTCATCTGGTTGGTTCTGTTTTTCTCTAATTAGCCTTTTATGAGCCTCATTGTGGTAAAAGATGAATGGATGAACACGAATAGTGAAATCATGAGCATAGTCTTAATATTATTCATACATAGAAAGTCTTGCATGCTTGCCTAGACATACAGTATCTTGTTAGGAGATTCATCTGCTTTTTACTATTTATTTATTTATTTATTTTAAAAGAAATAAAAGTTAACTGTTTAAACTGTAAAGAATAAAAAATCCTCTTCTAACTTCATGTAAAGAAATTGCCTCAAAATGATTTTATAAAAACAAAACAAAAAACTGCCGTTTTTGATAAGTACTGGAGTGATTTATGTTAATTATTTACTTAACGTTCCATACATACTATTCAATTCTATATGATGTGACAGCAGCTACCCGCTCTGTTGTGGTGGAATTATTATACTTATATAGTGTAACTACATTTATTATAGTCATATATACATAGTTATTATATATATATATATTACTGTGATGTTGTCATAGTGATGTCATCAGAGATATCTCAGTTTGTGATAAAAAATTACAGAAAGCCTACATTACAAATGGGAGGATTTTGACTTTGGGTATTATGAAAGACACTAACAGTTGCAATGCTTCACCCATACAAGGGACTAAATGTCAGGATATCTCTGCCTCTGCTCAATAGATTGTGACTGAGCATGAGCAAGCATGAATGTTGGGTCTCTGTAAATTAATAATTAAATTAATTAATAATATTACAGTGTGGTCTACTCAACATGTTTAGTGTTTAACTTTTGTTTGGCACTATATAAATAAAATTTGACTTAACTTGAATGTTTAAGCGCAGACATCAAGACTCAGCGCAACATGTGTGATTTGTATTGATGTTCTGATATCTTTTGCTTTGATCATGTTCCAGCGGGGGTTCCCTTCCTGATCACAGCGGAGTTGTTTAAACAGTCCCACCGCCCAGCTGCCTACATTGTTGGAGGATCCCTCAACTGGCTGTCCAACTTCACTGTGGGCTTCGTCTTCCCCTTCTTGCAGGTGAAAGCTATACGCTGTGTGACCTGAGTGAGCTTTACTCTGTCCTAAATGTTTATACCAGTTGGGATGATCAGGTTTTTGAATGATCACACACTTAATGTGATCAGAACTGGTCAATCTAAAACCTGACCACCCCTGCTTGGTTTGGTTCCAATCCCTGTTCTTTTTTAGCTCCCAACAGAGACTGCTTGTTACATTTGGGAAGTTTGAACTTGTGAACAAGTAACCCTCTCTGAAAGCTAGCAGAGCAGCTTTGAAGATTACATGATGCTACAAACATCCAGTTTAAAATCTTTATATGTCTCATTTGTCGACTATAGTAATTTATTTAATGACCCATTGACAATAACTCTCTCATACATGTTGCATCCAGAATCCCCCCATGGTCTGTTGATTTTGCGGCCACAAAACTGTATAAGAAACTGTGCTGCAAGAGTCGACTACACACATTTTGGCTTACGGCTTAGACAGACAAAACTTGGAATCATTCAAAAATGTTGAAAAGTTCCATTTGGTGTGTTTTCCCCATTTACTCCTAGTATAGGGGGCCTGGCACTCACTACGCACTAAGAACCCTTTTTGACTGCAGGAGAAAGGATAGTTAAAGTTTAAATAGAAAAGTGTAGATATGACTGTATGGCTTTCCCCTTTTTTGTTATCTTCCTGCAGGCCAGCATCTCACTTTTTATATTGAAAGAGAGAGGAATGCAACATGCAACACAGGGCCCTGTTATATGGCATACATCTTAACCACTCAGCCACCAGATGCCCCTCTTTTATATTGGTTGTCTTGGTTGATACAGATGCAGCAGTGAGTCACTGATGTGTCTGTCGTAATTCTCATTGTGATGTGGCATCACATCTATTTAACCGATCCTGATCAGCAAATTTAGTATCAGGTAAAGCAAGCAGCAAACAGTGGAAACAGAACCTGTGACATGTTGTGTTTCTAACCTGCCATGGAGCCAAGTGATAAGTGAGCCCACATAGTCCCACCATGAGCAACAGCATAGTGTAGAGACCACCTAAGTGCTAGACAGGAACTCAGGACACCATGGATAAGGTCGTAAGAAAAACTGCCTGAGTAATGTTACTTTATTTACCTTGCATGCATTCCAATCCTTTTTTTTTTTTTAGAATTCAAAGACATTTTGAAATGAGTACAGTTCAATTCAGATCAGTGGCTGATCAATTGGAGTGCCTAGTTGTGGGATGGGTGGTAGAGATAGGAGAGATTTCTATGTTCCCGACTTCGAAGCGTTCACACCACAGGACAACTCAAAAGGTTTGTATGATTCCAGAGTTGGTCCAGAGAGGGTTATAAACCCACTGCATTTATAGGGTATCCTTTTTTTGTTGAGTTGAGGTCAATGTGCTGCATCATGTCTGGTCTGCTCTCTATTTACCTATGGCAGTGTGACAACATGAATTCTTAAACCTCTTCTTCAGTTCTTTGAACTGATAATTCATAGGTCACTTTTGTTATAACTATTTGTAGTCTGGTGTGAATTCTCGAGAACAAACCTGGTGTTAGCTCATCCTCTCAGATCCTCTGTCTCAATCTAATTATTCTATCTATCATCTCTCATTGCTTCCAATTATCCTCCATCCATCTGCCAACCATCAGATGTCAGCTGGCTCTTACTGCTACTTGGTGTTTGCCACCATTTGCCTGTCTGTGGCCATCTATGTCTATGTCGTGATCCCAGAGACCAAAAACAAGACCTTCATGGAGATCAGCCGGATGTTCTCGAGGAAGGAACTAGTCCTGGAGACCCAGGGACTGATGCACGGGGACCAGCTACAGCTGAAGAAGATGAACGGTTACGGGGGGGTTGAGCATGCTTCGCTGGAGTTCGACAGCTCTTCTTCTGTACCATAACTGAGCTTCAGGTTTCACTTGGATCACACTCAGGTTCAAAAATTCCTGAATAATTCAGTTCAGTTCTAGTATTTGAACTTCTTATCAATAGAATATGTCAGTTTATTTCAGCCAATAAAAGAAAATCTCAGTTAATTCAAAGTTTTCATAGGTTTGGTTGATCTCCTTACTAATAACATTGTATTCACCAAAGTAATAGCTGAGATCTGGGACAACTGTGACATGAGCTGTATGTCTGGAAACAAGTGGATTTGATAATCACATTAACTGTTGGTTGGTTTGTTTGTGCATGTTAATGCAGTACTGTATTGAATTTCAGCATGTTCCTAAATCGCAGCACTTAGTTTGCTGTGTACAATGTAACCATGACTGTTCTAGGAATGACCAACAAACTGCAAAAAACAAAAAAAAACACAGGTTGTAATAAACTAGATTTATGCTTTAATAAAAACAAGCTGTGATCCGTGTGAGGAAGACGATGGCTTCTTACAACTTGGCTTTTATTTTTGTAGCTCTGGTCATCAGTAATAATAACATTGCACTTAACAAAGTGATCAAGTGTCAAGATCTTAAAACGAAAAGACATCACTAAAAATGTAATACACAGGTAAAGAAAACATGGAAGCACTCGGAAGACACCATCATTTTACATACACAGCTAGCTCACTAGCTGCTTTAGCAGCTGCTTCCACCTGTCTGTAAACTGTAATGGATGTTTACATCACACAGTTTGGATAGTAATAATACTGGATAGTTTTCATTTAAAGACACATTCAGGGTTTTGAACAGCAGCTTTTCATCACAAGACACATAAAGATGCGTTAGCATTACTGGGCGTGGGGGATGGGGTGTGTATTATGGCACTTTAATAAAACACATGTTACTTTTTGTAGTGTTTGTAATAATAGACACCACTAGCTCCAAGCCACCATGTGCCTGAATGCCAGCAGTGCTTAAGTTGTGTACATGAGTGTCCCACAGGTCAGCAACACACAAAACAATTAACAAATACATATCAGAATATGGACTCAACAAAATGATCAAAGCTTGAGGACATAGACCCAGGAGCTTGTGGGAATAATTAATTGGGTGTGTGCAGCGTATTTGTGTGACTGAAATTAACCTTTAAGAAATATTTTGTTTAATGTGACATCCCGATATTTATGCATGTTTCGAGTATGTAATATTTTTTTTATTGTATTGTTAATATCGTTTTACTTGTAAGTTAATAAAATCCCTCCACCAATTGTTAATACGCAGTCATTTTACAGACTGTATCAGAGTACCTGTATCTGAACTATCTGAGTTTGTTTGATGACATGGAATATAGCCTATATTAGCATTTTTGAATTGTTGAAAGTTACATAAATGAAATGTAATACTGTGATTTAATCGTTTTAACTCTCATTTATTCTCAGTTTACCACCTCTCCAGGAGCAATACACACATGATAATATTGTATAAATAACTCGGCTCAGATGCTGTATTCTTCAGTTCACCTGGTTGCCTTTTTACTATTCATTAAGTGTAATTATTCTTTTTGTATGCTTTTGTACAGTTATGATTACAGACTCTCCACCTCCACCTCCCTACAGTTGTATTTTCAGTATAATTCATTTGCCAAAAAAGAGACAAAACACACAATAAACAAAGATGAAGATGAAGATGACTGATTTTTTTCAAATATTCTATGCATATCAGGATAATATCATTATTGTTAATTTGTTTGGCCACAATACAGTCGTGGTCACTGCAGTGCTGTTTGGGTTTTTGTCTGTTTTCTTGTGTGTTCCTGGTCCCCTGTGTTTCCTTGTGCTCCTCTGTCCTCCTGTCTGTTTATTTGTGTGGGTGTGGCCTCTGCTTCACTCTCCTGGTTTTCTGCACTGCTTTTTTTCTGCACACCTGTTCCTTGTCAGCCTTGTTAGCCCTGCCCTGTTTCCAGTGTCTCCCCAGCCTATCAGCTCTTCTTCTGTTCTCTTGCTGCTTCACCTCATTCTCCTAACCTGAGTTTCTCCACCCCCTTCTCTCCACCTGCACTTCACTCCCTCAATAGTTTAGTTTGTATTTGAGTCCAGTTTTGAGTTTACTCTTTGTCGAGTCATCTGTTTTGTTTGCCTGTCCCTGTATTACTGCACTAGTCTTCAATAAAGACTAGTGCATAAATAAGTTAATAAAGACAATAAAGTATTGATCCAGTCTATGGTCTCCTGCATTTGGGTCCTAATGCTGAACCCGTCACGTGACAAATACTACAGTACAGCACAGTCAAATATCTAATAACTTTGAGATCCAAGAAAATTTTTTTAAAAAACAGGATATTGCCTAAATATTAAAATCAAAATTGGAGCATACCTTGTTAATGATGAGAAATATGATGAGGACGTCTTTGCTCGCGTAGGTTTTCACACAGTCCACAAACTCTGAAAGACTTACTGATCATATCCAGTCCCAGATGGTGACAAATAGTCAATTGCAGTCTTCTTGTCCATTGCAATGATGTCCTTCTCTGAAATCTTTTCAGAGCCATGCTGGTGTGATGAAGTGCAAGGCCACTGTGGTGTAGAAATCAAATCTCTGTTTTAATGGCATGCTGCTTAAGTTTGTTGTCCCCTGTGTTGTGAAAATTCAGTAACTATCACAGAGTGGGACCCCCATTGTTAGATCAAATGTAGCTACTGCCATCTATTGGCCCTTGTACAGTTGGCTGACACATTAACACACAGATCCCTGCAGTGACTGAAATAGGACGATAATACTTTAGATGAGTGATCCAGAAAAGCAAAGTGTTAAAAATAGCATGATTATATTGTTGATCTATTAAATTAGAATTCCACAATTGGACAACCGCTGGTTCTTGGGTCAGGGTTAGGGTCTCCAAGAAATGAATGTTGTTGGGGAATGTCTATGTTATTTTCCCAATCATGTGTGTGGCTGTAACTGGTGCTGATGGCATTGCAGCAGGGAGGGACAAGACAGTGACAAATGTCTGTTATCATGGAACAAGGCTGATGACAGAGTGCCGACAACATCACTGAGTAACAGGGATTAAAAACGAAATGTTTTTCATTTCAGTTCGTTCTGAGCAGAAACTGTATTTTTCCGTTCTGTTCCAGTGTTCCCAGGCTTCTCCTCTAATTAATAACAGGTTAGAACCTTATAGGAGAATGGTTAATAATGTTATTTTTAAAATGTCATTGCCTTTACAAAATGATTTATATATCGATAATAGGATAAAATACATAAGCATCAGAAAGAAAGAAACAACGGATTATTTGGAACTTTGCACAAGGCTGAATGAGTAATGCACAAGATTTAGGCCTACCTGCATGTAGCCTGACAGCCCCTCCACACCCTCTCCACATTCAAATAGACGAGGTCAAAAAAAAATCTAAAATGGGTATTCATGCAAAGAAGCTATTCGAACATGCTAGTGCTACAAATGTTATTAAACAACACTAATAGGATGGGTGTGGGTGCAGGTGAAGGCTAAATGCAACGCACCGTTTTCCAACTTTGTGGAAACGGGTCTACTGAGTAGGTAGGTTATTTAACGGTTTCAGTCATTTAGAATTTGGAAAAAGTAAGGACATGTAATATTGGATAGATAGCATCTTACCACCTCGCAGTTGAGGACATGGCTCATTATCTGGCGGTAACAGGCGCATAAAGGGCTTTTCAGACGGGGGGCGACGCTATATCTCACTGCGCTCCTCATGTGAATAGACGGGCAGACAAGCGCCCCGCATACCCAAAGCTCATGGCCATAGGTCCATCTTGCGCTCCATTTTCCCATCACTCGTGAACAAGACCCCAAGATACTTAAACTCCTTCGCTTGGGCAGCAACTCACTCCCCACCCGGAGGGAGCAATCCACCATTTTCTGGCAGAGAACCATGGCCTCAGACTTGGAGGTGCTGATCCTCATCCCAGCTGCTTCACAATCGGCTGCAAACCGCCCCAGTGCATGCTGAAGGTCATGGGCTGATGAAGCCAACAGCACCACGTCATCTGCAAAAAGCAGAGACGCAATTCTGAGGTTACCAACCCGGACACTCTCCTAACCCCGGCTGCGCCTTGAGTTCCTGTCCATGAATATCACAAACAGGATCGAAGACAAGGGGCAACCTTGGTGGAGTCCAACACCCACTGAGAAGGTGTTTGACTTTGTGTCGAGAATGCGGACACAGCTCTCACTTTGGTCATATAGGGACCGAACGGCTCGTAGAAACGACCCCGGCACCCCATATTCCCGCAGTGTCCCCCACAGGACTTCCCGAGGGACACGGGCGTAGGCCTTCTCCAAGTCCACAAAGCACATGTAGACTGGATGAGCAAACTCCCATGATGCGCCCCCAGCAAACCTGCAAGGGTAAAGAGCTGGTCCACTGTTTCACGGCCGGGACGGAATCCGCATTGTTCCTCCTGAATCCGAGGTTTGACAATCGGTCGGAGCCTCCTTTCCAGCACCCTGGAATAAACTTTCCCCGGGAGGCTGAGCAGTGTGATACCCTGGTAGTTGGAGCACACTCTCCGGTCCCCCTTTTTAAAAATGGGAACCGCAATCCCGGTCTGCCATTCCAAAGGTACTGTACCCGACCTCCACGCTACATTGAAGAGGCGTGCCAACCAAGACAGCCCAACAATGTCCAAAGCCTTTAGCATTTCAGGGCGAATCTCATCCACACCCGGCGGCTTGCTGCCGAGGAGCTTCTTGACTACCTCAGTGACCTCTGCCAGGGATATGGGCAAGTCTTCCCCCGAGTCTTCAGGCTCTGCCTCTTCCCAAGAGGATGTGTTTGCCAGGTTCAGGAGCTCCTCAAAGTGTTCCTTCCACTGCCCGACTATATCCCGAGTCCGGGTTAGCAGTTCTCCTTTGTTCTCCGCTGAACCTAGCCTGGGCCAAGACCTGCTTTCCCTTCCTAAGCCACCTAACAGTTTGCCAGAACCTCCTTGAGGCCCTTCTCCATGGCCTCTCCAAACTCCTCCCTCACCCAAGTTTTTGCTTCCGTGACTGCCAAAGCTGCAGCCCTTCTGGCCTCCCGGTACCTGTCTGCTGCTTCAGGAGACCCCCTAGACAACCAAGGCCCAAAGGCATCCTTCTTCAGCTTGATGGCTTCCTTTACCACTGGACTCCATGTCCCCAATATCCCCCAGGATGCACGAGAAATTCTCTCTTCACCCGAGTGTCCAAGACATACGGTCGCAGGTCTGATGATAGAACTACAAAGTCGATTATTGACCTTTGGCCTAAGGTGGTCTGGTACCAAGTACACTTATGAACCACCTTATGCTCGAACATGGTGTTTGTTCTGGACAATCCATGACTAGCACAGTAACAAAGTCCAGTAACAAAACACCACTCTGATTTAGATCAGGCAGGCCGTTCCTTCATCACGCCCCTCCAGGTTTCTCCGTCATCCGTCAAGTCCCCCAGTAGAACTATAGAGTCCCTAGCTGGCACCCTTTCCAGGACGCCCCCCAGAGACTCCAAGAAGTCCGGGTATTCTGAACTACTGTTTGGCGCATAAGCACACACAACAGTCAGAGCCTTCCGCCCAGCGACTTGCAGTCGCATGGAAGCGACCCTCTCATTCCCTGGGGAAAACTCCAACACACTGGTGCTCAGCCGGGTACTTGTGAGTATCCCCACACCCGCCTGGCGCCTCTCACCCTGGGCAACTCCAGAAAAGGAGAGAGTCCAGCCCCTCTCCCGGAGTTTGGTTCCACAAACAGTGCTATGCGTAGAGGTGAGCCCAACTATATCTAACTGGTGCCGCTTCACCTCATGCACTAGCTCCGGCTCCTTCCCAGCCAGAGAGGTAATGTTCCATGTCCCCAGAACCAGTCCGTGGACCAAGGCCCGGCCACCAGACGCTCACCGGCGAGCTCCCCTCCCGGGTCTGGCTCCAGAAGGGGGCCCCAGTTTCCCTATTCCGGGCGAGGGGCTGCAGCTCCTTGTTGGCCGATTCATTAAGGATCTTTGAATCGCTTTTAGTCTAACCCCTCTCCTGAGACCACTTTGCCTTGGGAGACCCTACCAGGGGCTATTGCCCCCGACAACACAGGGGCACACAAACCCCTCCACCGAGTTAAGGTGGCGATTCACGGGGGGGACTACAGAACCTGTTGAGCCAAAACAGGTCACCTGTTGAGCCAGGTTCTGTAGTCAACAGGTTATGACTACAGAACCTGTTGAACCAAAAATGCATGTCTGAAAAGGTTGAAAAAGACAAACACACATGGAGAGCATGATGTAAATGCTGCAGGAATGTTGCTCCATCCCTTGGAGGAATGGTTTAAATTTGCAGCATCACCCACTCGTGTGACAGCTGTGGATCATCAGGTCATCCATCTGGGATGAGAAGGTATACGTTCCGTTCTGTGTTAAAACATCTACTCACTACGGACAGTGTTTTTAAAAGATCTATTTTTGGATGGGAAAAATGCTAGATCAGTGTGGACAGAGGCCCAGAATGGATAGAAAATGATGCATTTTTAGATGTAGCCGGCTAAGATGGAGCACTCGCACTCACATACAAAAAAAAAATCGGAATGGTACATTTGTGCATTTGGTTTTCATATCTCTCATTTGCACATCACGTCAATGATATCATGTCACCGTGTGGGTCGGAGTGAGTGCCCTAATTCTCGTTGAGCTATAGGCAGCTGGGAAGGTCTCACACTCATTGTAATTGACGAGAGGAGCTGAATAACTTGCCTGACTTGCCATCGAAGACCAGGACCCTGCTTGACCTACTGACATTTATACGTGAAAGGGAGCTCTCAGAAATTTGCCTTACTCTCCCAGTGTTAAAGCAGAGAGGAGCTTTTCAAAGCTGAAGCTCATCAAAGCCTACCTGAGGTCCACCATGTCCCAGGAACGCCTTAGCAGCCTTGCTGTCATCAGTATTAACCATGTAATTGCTGGACAGATTTCATATGATGATGCAATTGATGACTTTGCATCAAGGAAGGCAAGAAAGGTCAGTATTTAGATGGCATTTGTGCAACTTAATTTGTGTGTTTTGTTTTTTGTTAGAAGTGCAGTAGTGTAATAAATAAGTTCTCAGGGCGCCATACAAGCTACTCCTCATGTTTCAAGTAAGTTTTGTAATCCCTCATTGCATGACACCTTTTCTCTGTCCACCTTTCTCCTCCCCTCTGTCCTTTGTCTCTCAGAGCTGCTGATGGTGGGTGTGTAAATGTTCTGGCAGATAGCTGATGAATATGGCACTTCTCTGCTACAGGCTGTAAGTGTCTTACGACCAAGCTGGCCTATTGTTTATGCTTTAGTGCCATGCTGTCACACACACAGCTCTGTGGCCATGCATTTTACCCCTCACATAAATACACCAGTGTGTACAGACTGGGGACCCAGTTCAACTTCTACTTGATCCAGCCTGACTCTTTTTCTCTGGAGCCCAGAACTATGAAATACAAAACTAAAAACTAGATACAGTATATAGAGTAACTATACATATAACTATATAAAACTGTGTTTTATTTGAATTTGTTTTATGAGGACAACATGACAAGACTTTAATATTGTATACTAAAACAATGTGACAAGAAGATTGCTGCAATCTGTGGGGATAATCCTTGCATGGCAATTAATACACAGATTTGTAGAAAACATGCCTTCATTCAGTAGATGATCAGGAAGAATTCTGATCTCAGACCTAAAATTAGAGGTCTGAAGGCACACAATCACACAAACAACACAATAAAAAAACAGCACATATAATTACTAAACGTGTGTGGACGTTGTTGATGAGAGACAGAGAAACGCTGTATTGTGTTGTAACCTGTAATAAACCCACTAAAAATGAAGCAGCTCACAATATAAAGAGTACAGTAACCACAATACATGCCTTTGCCATCGGGAGAAAGAACCAGACTCTCTTATGAAATCTCTAAGCTTTGTGCGCTGTTGAGTCATAAACTTTGTGAAACACTGCCTACATCAAATTCTTCATCATTTGTCCCCTCTTATGAATTTGGCAAAGTAATGCATTAGGTTTTCTTTCTTTGTTTGTGCAAATAGTATTGTCTCAGTTGGTCCTGGCATTTCACTGTGTTTTACCTGCCAAGATGAGCAACAAATATTTGTGAACACACTTATTTAGTTTTCCCCTCTTGTAAATCTTGACTGTCAAATTCTGCTCTCTGTCTTTGTTTTTTGTTTATTTCATTTTTCTTTTGCCACTAGATTTTGGAGACACCATCATGTTGTGTAGGTGTTTTTCTGTTTGTTTTTGACCACCATATTGTACTTTAGTAGCATAATGATTGATTGGACAGTTGCTGCAGCACCTTAAATTGACATTATATATATATACAGTATATATATATATAACATCTCAGGCTCTTGTGGGACACTTCAAATGCTCTTGGGGGCCCTCTGGTGGCCACAGGGGCCTTAAGTAGGTGTTTAGTTCACTTAAGGACAGCTCGATCTTAATTATTTCATGCCCAAAGTGTTTTCAGTGTCTACGAATTTAGAATATATCCTTCTTGTTTCATTAAATATGTGACTATTTTAATGCAGCTGCCACTGTGTTCTCACTCCAGCTCCCTACATACATACTAATATCATATAATAGAATGGACCCACCCCAGGGGTTGTACGATAAATCCAAGATATTGCAAGATTATTAATAAGATATTGTCGGGAAGAAGAAAAATATTTTCTCTGTGATAACCCATTAAACCCTAATAGTAGATGCAATTTTTGACCTTACCCTTGACACTCGGCCAATGAACATATACATTTAGGACACAGAGTGTCAGCTGAGTGTCTCGTGTCTGGACATGGAGCTCTGTGGAGCTCTGCCCTCCTGCAGCAGCTTCTTCTCTGCTGCAGCTGCTGATCGAACACATTTGGGGTTTTTTCACCTCACTTTTGTTTTTACTTGTTAAAGGGTGCAACTTGAAATATAGCAAAGTAAAAATACTAAAAAGTACTTAAGTAAAAGCAAAATGACAGATTTTTAAAAATGCTCATATAAAAACAAAACACACTCAAATTGACTTTGTTACATTAATGAGAGTACATGTAATTTACTTTCACCCCTGCTGGTCTGTTACATATCAGAAGTGGACTGGCTGATATCCCAATATATATTAGTCTTCCTGAGCTGGGGGAGGGTGGGGGATGCGAGTGTCCTGGGCCTGTTTTAAATGTTAATCACCACCACCTTGCCCCGGGGCTACAGACATGGCCACAGATGCTTGAATGCTAACGTGGAGGGCCAATAAGCATCCGTGCTGTTTCGAGAGCTGAGCTGGTTTCTGTTGACCACTCCACTACTCACATGTTTATTCTCCCACATCATTAAATGTAGTCATATGTTGATTGCAGCCTTTTATTCTTCAATGTGTGTGTGTTAGGGCGTTTTCCTCCTGCTGGCTTTGATGTGGATGAGCAGTGTGTATGGTGTAATTGGAAATGTGAGGCTATTGTCAGGGTCAAAGGTTAATGATTAACCATTTAAGAGTGCCCTAACTAAACTGACGTGCATGTGGTTTAGTACATTATTACCATGATAACATTCCCAGGTTCGAATCAGCAATGAAAACTTGATTCATAAATAATCACTTTAACAAGTTTTGTCACCACAAATGTTGTTTCTGAACAACACACCAGAGGATAAATATGACCAGATTGCAGAGGTGCACATTAGTGTTTGCATTCTACATTCATTCGTCATTCACCGGATGTTTCGCCACATTACACAAAACATTAAATGATTTAAAGGGACAAAAATACATATTTTTCCACTTAGCTGTAGTGCTATTTATTCATCTAGGTTGTTTTGGTGTGAGTTGCTCAGTTTTGGAGATATCGGCTGTAGAGATGTCTGCCTTCTCTATAATGGAACTAGATGGCACTTCCTTTTTTCATTTTTGAGCCATCCCTGAAAAACCGGGTAAAAACAAAATAACACAAAAACATGGACATGCATTAAATTGTAATACATTTATTTGTAGCCAGAATCTGCTCAGTTGTAAACAAAGCTTCTGACGTCCAGCTCACTACAGCAACCTTAAACTAGAGGTTGATAAGGAATGATATCTCACTTTATTCTTGTTTAATGATTAATACCTCGAAGGATATTTCATAAAGGCTATGTTCTGTTGATTTGGTAGGACTTCCTGTATACATATTATACTGTCTTGCAGTCCGCCTCTTATGGAAGGTACAGTAGTTGTGACAGTATAGGATAAAATCAGGTCAGGTGATAGTCTATATTTCTGTTTTTCTCATGTGCCGACTCGAACCAACAATGAATGTACCCTCCTAACATGTATTGTGTGTGTATCAAAGCCTGACATACAGTACATATCTTCTTCCTCCAGGCCATAGCGCTCCATTGTTGTCCAAAAATGATTAAAAAATACATCAATGGTAAAAGGTAATGGTAACTAACTATACTCACAAACCTATTGAAATATACCTTATAGATATACTATTTTATAATGCTATCATGATATGATGATACTGATCAACAGTGATGATTTGTCCTGGGCTGCACTTAACAAAGACTGCCACCAGAGGACACTAGTGATGCATTCAAACCTAGCTTGTTGCCCCATGACACAGGCACTAGAACAAAATAGCAGGTGTAACAAAGACACATGTGGTAATAACAGCTCACTGTTAAAGTTCACTCAGATATGAGTCTGTCCAGACCCTCAGACTGGCCCAGGCTCCCGGCAGCTTCCCTCTGTTTGATCACAACATTATTGCTCTACAGGCTCACAACATCACAGCGGCCCGCCTCCATTCACTGTCCTTTCACTGGCAAACGTGACACAGACGAGTTTTTACTTGGCTCATTTACGGCTCTCCAAACCCCGAAAACAACCAATACACGGCTTAATACGCAAGATGACCCTAAGTGTCTGTGACTTGACGGGCCCGGGCCCTTCTGTTGTATAGAGGCAGTTTACCTTGAAACCTATTTGAAGTCATTGTACCCTGGAGTAGGTCATTGTGTAGCAGGCCCTCATCTCAACAAGTAGTGACAGTTCACAACTACCTGTAATGGTGGATCCCCCAACGGCGCTCAAAAGGGAGAGTGTCTGCCTCTGCGAATAACAATACAACTGTTTCCCAGTTGTGACCACTATGTTTGGTCCCTGGGATCCCACAGTGGGTCTATTGGGCCCTATGAAAGCCCTTTATGTTCACTAATACACGAAACACAACAATGGCAGCTTCTTCAGATGCTGCTATGTTTGGCCGAGCTGTGACTTGAGCCAGGGTGTAAAAATACAATCAGCTCTTTGGGTTTTGGAAAGCTCAATAGCAGTTTGATGGGGTGTTAATGGTGGTTAGGTAAGCAGAAGTGCATGTTTGAAGTAACTGTCCAGAATCGACTAAGTTTTAACTGGGCTAACCACTCCGAAACATGTGCTCACTCTTCTGTTTGTTGGTGATTTTTGTTTAGTCCTTTGGAAAACTGGCTGCATGATGATGATGTGATAACATATCAGGACATTTACAAAACAGCTCAAGCAATCAACGTTCCTTCCTATACAGTTGAAGTGAAACTGAAACTTCTGTTTCAAGACAAAGAAAATACCAAAATCCAGCCTTGGAATGTGATCATACTCAAACCATACTGTCAAAAGGAGCGATACTTTTAGCAAAAGCTATATAAACAGTCAGGAATCAGCTCTATATTCTCCAGGCAGAGAGAGAAATAAGAAAAGAGGTTACAATTCTGTCCACTGACAGTTGACTCAGGAAACTAGAGTGTACCACAGCCGCAAAGCGTTGTTGTGTTTTGAGCCAGGATACAAGTCAAACTGTGAAACTGGAAACCACTAAGATAGATGTAGTCCAGTCAAGTCGAAGCAATGGGGATGTGCTAAATAATTTTTCATGACAGCTTAACTCCTGTAACACATGAACTATCAAACATTCATTAGAGTATCTATTCAATTCAATAGGCAACATTAACATCACAGGTCTCCAAAGAAGACCTCAGCTTTACAGGAGTCAAATGTGAACTCTTACAGTTTGTGCATTCATTGATGTTTTACAGTAACACTTGGTCTGTAGGAGAGGTGATAACGCCTCAGGGTTTGTGTGTGCCTGGCCACAAGCCAGCCAGAGCTGTGGTCAGAGGTGTTTTCCAACCTCGCTGGGTGGAGTTTGGTCCACGTAGAGCCCAGCACAAACTGACCATCTGTAACCTGTGATTTCAGCAGTGGCCACATTCTGGACCTGGCCTGGAAGACATACTGTAGCTGTGATCTGTGAAGTTGACTTAGGTCAACGTTTTAAACATTTTGCTGAACACTACTGTTGCCTCTGTATGAGGTCTCGTCCAACAATAACCTGTGAAAAATGTGTAACATGGGATGTCAGATTACGAGGCGTACGGTGCTAAAAATATCAAACCTGGATGTATCTTTAGAAACCACAATATAGGTCAAAGGAGAGAATTTCTTTTACTAACGCATACCATTAACATTAGTTTGTGGAGCATAGCAGCATAGCAAAAGAAAGACCAGTAAATTAAAGACAAAACGTGCAGCCCAGTGACAAAACATGTGAAGTAGACTGCAAAATACATTTATGCACCAACATTGTAATCCAGGAAGAGTGTTGTATCTTCAGTTGGGTCATCAGTAGACTGGTTGAGTCAGTATGAATCTGCAGACGTCTTGTGTATTCACAACGTATATGAAGTCTCAGTCAAAGACTTGCAGGTCTGTGACTAAGCAATAAACAAAACCGTAGATGTGTTGAGAGCAGACATGCAGATATTTCATCAATACGCCAATGGCATGTTTTTTTCATGCTAATGCAGAAGGGGAAACTAAGCTCCTTTGGATCAATTGTAGCATCTTTGGTTTCATTGTAAGATACTCAAGCAGATTGGAAAATATATATTTCTCAAAAGCAGAGCTCCTTTGGAGGCCTAGATAATCAGCAATAATCAACTATTTTCCTGTCCAAAATTACCAGGGGCGCCGCCAGAATGGCAGGTGCAGCTTTCATGCTAGATGGTGACAGAAACACAACAACAGGACACAGCAAACAGTACAAGCTTTCATTTTTCTCACTTGGGAACCTTCACGCATTTGTCTGATATCTCTTTTCCACTAAATATACGATATTTGTGGCAGTTTGTTAACAAGTAACACCATACAAACAGTAGCTCCTGTTCGATTAGCATTTCATACGAGATTTTACCTGTAACTGCTGGCACTGATGCCTGTTCACACGTCATGGATGTTGTAGCTGTTAGAAATTCACGACATTTCCAACACAGAAGTACAACAACAAATCGGGATCATTTTGTGTTCATTTATGGCTTGTCGCGCGACAACGCGCCGGCAGAGGAGAGGAGGAGGGGCTATTTCTTTCCGCCATTTCACTCAACCATGGCCGAAGTTACAAGGATTGCTGCACTCTACCTGTTGTGGAAACGCCAGAAAAGCAGGCGACATCGTGTGTGGATTCACAGCTTGAATCAAGTAACAGGAACATATTTTTTTTACTTACGTACTCGCCCAACCTCCTGACTAACTTTCTCCCATGCCTTCTCCTTTTTATTGCGGTCTCTATAGTCTCTGCAGGTTGTGTCAAACAGCTCCAGATGAGCACAAACAGCTACGATTAGCTGGTCCTCCATTCCTGCTACAAAGTCAGGACGTCATTGACGTCAGTAGAATCTCGACGCTGATTGGCTTTCGCGACAATGCGTCACGTGATTTTGTCGTTTTGAGTTCAAATATTTCAACTCGAGCGACAGATACGTCTGTCGCGTTGCGTCTGTCGCGTCGCATCTGTTTTGTCGCCCGGCATGACAGACGCGACAAACGTCTTTGCATTGACTTTGTATGTAATTTGTCACGTTTGGTGTGAACGCACAGTAAGAATGTCTGTGTTAATCTTCATTTGAGGACAAAATGATGCACTGTCTAAACATGTTGGCAGAAATGTAAAATGGCAGTGTGAATATACTCTGAATGCAGTCTGACAGACTATTCAGTAAGAACTTTATGGCTCACCACATTTACATGACTTACGTCAGGGCTTATGTCTTCTCTACAACAACCACAAGAACTTAAGTTTAAAAAGACATCACATTCCCCATCTTCCACTGACAAAGAATACTTTCCTTCTGTTCCTAGTCCACGTTCTTTTTTCCTGATCCAGCTCCATGTGTCCCAACCAGTGTTTTTCTCTCTTAGAGAAGCGGAGACATCTCATCGCAATTTGTCCAAATCACAGCACAGCCCTTGTTTAATGTTCGGGCCACCGCAGCTATGATGATTACAGCGTCAACAGTGGCTAGCAGGCCACAATAATAGCTGGTGGGAGCTGGAAGGGCGGGTAGGAGGAGAATGAAAGCAGGAGAGTATGAATTGAAAGACAAATGAGAGAAATATTCTGTAGGAAGTGCTTGTTTTCAATCAATAATATCCTGTGATCTTGTTTGGTCCCATACTTGTCAATCAAAAAATCCCAAACACTTTGCTTAGACCACATTTTTGCTGATGCACAATGGTTGCAATTCAAACGGACAGACTTGATGTGAAAAAAGAGCTTCAAATTGATCAAGAGGCACTGCAGGACAGAAGAGGGAAGAGGAAGTGAGATGCAGGGGAAAATGTGAGGATGAGGAGTGAGTGGCAGAGGATAGAGGAGGAGTGAAAGAAGATGGAGGGGTAGAAGATGGAGTCAACCTGGGGAGAGAAGAAGGAAAAATCCACAGAGGCTGGAAAGGCTCCACAGACTGGAGACAAACAGTACAGAGTGGCTGTACCTCAACACAAACATATGACCACACACACACACGCAGTGTTTCCGACTCTACACAAACAAATAAACATCAGGCATTTCAGCTATGTATGCTATGCTCTCTCCTCCCTCTCACTCTAATATACACACACTCTCTGCTATTCCATTCTCTCTCTGTCATTCACGCTCACTCTTTTTCCCATACACAATTCCACTGTGCTGACACACTTAGGGCCATGCTTTACACAGCATGCTCAGTAGAGTTATCACACAAGGACAGAACATATAGTAAATAATGATGTATGATCAGTGCCTCTTGCACAGCAATTCAAATATGGATGTTGTTTGGGTTTTCTGAAGTTTTATATGTAGATTTTGTAAAACTCGAGGTCCACTCACTAGATTTCTTATGGACCTTCAGCGACATCTCATCTCTTTCCTCAGCAGATTGAGTCAAGGAGATGGTTCAATTATCACATTACTTAAGTGGTTTTACTTGGTGTTGTTTTTTACGCAAGAAGCAGAAGCAGATGAGAAACCACATTAGACACTGTTGATAAGGACAGATGCCTCATGAATGAATGCATCTGAACATGTGTGGACCAAAGCATTACCAACTCCCTTGGAGCTTGGTCAGTGCATGGCCCTAAGCTTCAAACTACAGCCCTTTTTACACAAAGATTGCACAATACCGCTGCAACTAAGAACCTTCTCTATGCCGCCTTTGTTTTTTTTACCCGGCAAAACAAACAGCAACATAACAGCACCCCACTGTGTGATTTTAGATAGTAAAGCGGCGTTCCACAAGCAAAAGAGGCGTAACACAGCAGCATCGGTTTCTAGTGTGACGTTTTACATGCACAACGAGCAGCGCTTTCTAAACAACGGAATAACATGGCAATAACAATCATTTACCGTCTGTTATGTGGCGGATGATCTCTTCCTCTGCTCTGAGGGTTAGGGGCCATCAGTCTTCTCGTTGTCTTCCCAATTTACAGATATTTTCAGTTACTTTTCTTCTGGTTTGAGTTAGCTGCTTGTGGGTTGCACACATAACACATCAACAAAACATAACAGCACTGTCCTGTTGTTCCCCCTCGCTGGCTCACTCCTTTTATACTTGCGTAGATGCAGCACTGTTACTACCTTCACTGTGAGTTCAGGGGTGGAACAACAAGGAAACTCCATTACCCATTCCTAACTAATGGGTCTGTTGTGCAATTGATGTGCAACAGACCCTTGAACAGGTTGTGGAAAAGGGGGCTTGTGACGCTATGCTTACCCCGCAGTCAAGTAAGCATTAATAAATACGCAACATCCTGTTAGAATTTTAAAATAAATGTTGCTGACAAACATTTCACATATTATGACTTTTAAATTTTTAACATTGTGAAAAGGTCACAGTTTGGTTTGGTTTAGGCCAACACATTCTCATCCCAGCTCGTCACATACCGATGTTTTGTCATGTGCCCTTTGCATCTTATCCAGAAGCGCAAGGTACCCTTTGGCGTCACTGGCCGACGCACTAAGCCTTCCCTTTAGCGTCTCTAGTGGACGGCTTTATTTTGCAGGTACATAAAACCGTTGACACCAAAGGGTACCTTTTTTACTTGGTTGGGTACAGAAAAATAGCATGCTTTGGGTTAAAAAATGTAAATAAATATAACATTTAAATATCAACTTACGGAACTAGCATACGTGTGTACCACAAGTTATGTAACATAAGTTCAAAACTAAGCAGCATTAACATTTGGTCCCACATGGGACTCAAACCCTGGTCTCTAACAGGTAAGTCCTGACTTTGACCCAGCCAACCACCCTGACCACCTCCTCATATGGACATTCCTCGCTATTTAAACTACTACATTAGACGAGCACTTTAAGAAATTACGCTGTAGGGGTAACCACTGCATCATACATAGAAACGAAGGGCCAGCGACCAGGACAACGTATTTGACACGTTGGGAGTGAGAACTCACACCAATAAAGGTCCTGGTGGATGAAATCATAACAGATACACATTAAAGAACACCTTTACAAGGGGAGGAAACCAGGATTTTGAGTAAAGTCAAGCTACCTAAAATCTAAAATCTCCCAGAGGAGCTCGGATGGAACACAGAAGAAGATGATTCTATCACCCGGCGCATGACAGCTATCAAGAAGAAATCTAGCCAGTGGACACAAGGTTAAGAATTTCTGTCAGATTTTTTTGTCAACTACTGTATTTCCAGCATATTTCTAACATCTATCCATCCATCAATTATCTATCACCGCTTATCCATCAGGGTTGCATGGGACTGGAGCCTACCCCAGCTGACACTGGGCGAAAGGGGGTCGGCTGTGGTTCAGGTGGTAGAGCGGTCGTCCAGTAATTGGAGGGTCGGTGGTTCGATCCCTGGTGGTTCGATCCCCTGCAGTCTACTCTACTCGAAATACTGAAAAAATACTGAACCCCAATTGTTCACACTATCTGTGTGTGAGTGGTTACTGCTTCAGGTGGCACTCTGCAAGGTAGTCACTGCCCCCAGTGTGTGAATGTGTGTGTGATTAGGTGAATGCTGACTTGTAGTGTAAAGTGCTTTGAGTGGTCAAGCTGACTAGAAAAGCACTATATAAATGCGGTCCATTTTACACCCTGGACAGGTTGCCAGTTCATCACAGAGCTGTAGAGACAAACAACCATATTCACATTCTCTCTAGCATCTAGAAATATGAAAATGTTGTCACTTGTGTTAAAGGTGTGGAATCTGTCCATGCACATAGTTTTATTTGTCCACTTTGGAGGTGAAAACATACAATAACATTTTTAAATTTAATTTCACAGTTTCCCAGTCTGTCTATCTATCTATCTATCTATCTATCTATCTATCTATCTATCTATCTATCTATCTATCTATCTATCTATCT
>JBBPCS010000573.1:1286947-1300644 GCA_037974645.1 Hollardia meadi | reverse complement strand
AAAACATTTGAAAAACTCAACAGCAATGTCTCTTTCCAGAAATCATGACCCGGTTACTCAAGATAATCCACAGACCTGTTGTGAGCAGTTTCATGGAGGAACTATTTTCTTTCTATCGAACTACACCGTATCACTGCGCAGAAGGAAACACACATCTGCTCATGGATGAGAGGCTTGTGCTCTTGACAGGGCGGGATGTAAACATTAATGGTATCCTCCTCGGCTGAGCTGTAACGTTAGCTAGCTTAGTTAGCTAGCCTCTCTTCCATTAAGGCAGACATCTATAGAGCCGATATCTCCATAACTAGGCAACTCACATCAAAACCATCTAGATTGATAAATAGCACTACAGGAAAGAGGAAAAAAAATATATTTTTGAGCCATGGGTGAACTGTCCCTTTAAGCCTTGTAAATAAGTAAGCAGCAGGTCAAGTTTTCTAAAACTGTGACTGGAAATGCAGTATGCAGGAAATAGGAAATGCAGTATATCAGCTTGCTTGCATGGTGGCCTTGTCTGTCTGATCCAAGCCTCAGAGCATCTCTCAGATCTGAGAGGAACAGGCAGATTATCCACATCATTAATTCTCCAATTTGCTGGCTGAAATAGCAGACCATGCCTCAGCTTGCCACCCCCTCATAATGGAAACCTTCTCCCTACCTCTTACTGACCAACGACCTGGTTAATTAAAACTCTTCTGGAAACCAGGTGTCAACTCACTGATAAACCTATTAAACCAACTTCTGCCCCATACACAAAGCAACAAAATGTCCAGTCGGTTCCTGAAAGAAAAAATGACGTTTTTCACCTCAGTTGTTAATGCAGTCCAGCTAAAAGGGTATGAAAGAACAAACTATTCTATTCTCCTACAGGTGAGAAAGTACTGTGTATACGCAGCTATGGGTAAAAGCTCCATCCAATGCTGCAGCTGATGATTAAGTCTGAACTAAAACAGCAGGGGTAGACTTCCACCAATGTATCTGATAGCCACTGTTCTATGACATAATAATCATTGTTCTCCTGATATTATGATGCAGATCGAGTAACTACATATTCATTGGAGATCTGATCACTACTCTACTTACTGGGAATGGTCTTGAAATGTTATGAGAGTTTCAACAGCATTGGTGTCCACACTAAACCACCGCAGAGTGGATGTGAGGCCCTGTGAAGCCAAGGTTGCTATAGTAAACTTAAATGTGAAAAAAAAAACATTTTCGTTAACTGAAATAAAAATAACTACACTTTAGAAAAAAAAAGAAAACTAACTCACACGATATTGTGTCCTTACAAAACTACAATAAAATGAAAATATACAGAAAATGTCTGTAGTTTCAATCTTTGTCAATTTGGTCAAATTTGTCAACATAAAAAGTAGGAGGAGCCACTGGTGCAAATGTTTTTTCAGACTAGGATGGCTACATTCATAAAGTGTTGTCTGTATTATAGTACCTATTCTGAACTTCCTCAATCTTGCCCCTGAGAAATACCCCCATATTATTAAAAAATATATAACTACTACTGAAATTATAAAAATTAAACTACAACTAAATGTTTTTAAACAATAAAACCTAAACTGAAGTGAGCAAACCCACTGGATATATAAAAGGGATATTTACCACGTGATCTGTGTGCACACTTGGTACTGCCCCTACAGCAGCCTTATACAGTATATAGCCAAAACTGCCCCACTGTACACACCTTAAGCAGCATATGCATGAATGCTTTATGGCAATCCTCTTGCCAGTCACAGTGTTAATACTGCATAAATCTTTTAGTCTGACAATATCCATGCATGGCTACTAATGTGCTGTTACTACATGGTTATGGTTATGGTAACTAAATATTTGATTAAGATTCAGCAAAGAATGCTGGACACCCTGACCTCCACACCCTTTAACTTCCCTCCTGCATTGTTCAGCACATTGTCTAAGCTAATGACTTGAAGTCAATATAGAAAACAACTCAAAATTTTGGACATTTCAGCTGTCATGTTGGTGTGTTTGAGTTATGGCAGTGCTGGAAGAAATTCTGGGACATTGCATCAAACAAAAGAGAATGAATTATATGAAAATCACTGTCCTTGCAGTGTGGCTGTTAAATCAGGAATAAGATCTGTTTAATGTGTGGGAATACCAAACCCATCTGTTCTGTCCTGATGTGAAAACAGATTTGAATTAAACTTTTTGTGGTTTGTTTCATTCTGTAGTGAAGAGATTTACTGTCCAATCACCTAAATGCTGTTTACACCGTCTAGATGGTAACATTTTGGGGAGATAGCTAAATAATTGTTCTTTTATAATGTCATTTTAATCTAAAATTCTGTTTTCATATAATCATTTGCAGAATATTGTTGATTTTTACAATGCCTATAAAAATAGTTGAACCCTTGTCTCAAGCAACCTGTGTGGTATCTAGTCAGGAAGCTGATTCTCTTCCCAGATGTACGACTCAAGACAGGTGTCGTAATTCATTCAGTCAAACAATTAGTGGCATTTGTTTGAGGCATGTGCCACAGAATTTGTGAGATGCTTTAAGGTTCCTTCACAGCAAATGAGGTGAATGGTGGCTGCCTTCACAGCATGCATTCCACCACGGAACAGAGGGAAGAGAGGGAGAGCAGCTTGTGTTAGAAATGTAACCGTCCCTGCTTCACACTCAAAAGATTCCTTTGATCACTTACAGAAATGGCATTTTATTTTTTATTTTTTCAATTTGTAGGATTATGTGGATGCAGTCATTCAAAATGCATCCCATGCTATTCAATTTTAACCTAGCAATTTAGTTCTACACAACCAAACAAACCAAAGTTGTAATAAAAAGCAACAGTCAGCCAATTTGCATCCCATCAAAATCAGGAGGTTCCCTTTTTAAATATATACAGTATTTAGGGCCCGAGCACCGAGGGTACAGGGGCCAGAACGGTCCGTGCACCAGAGGTGCAAGGAACCTATAGTTTTTGTAGAGATTATTATGATTCTGCTCAACAAACGCATTTTTTAGGGCTTTAACATACTCAGAAACTCATGAAAATTTGCACAGACATCAGAGGTGGCAAAAAATTAGATATTTTATCAGTTTCGGGCCTGGACATGGCAAAATGACTCGCTAGCGGCCCCTAAAATGTAGCCCCCACTCGAAAACTCACGAAAATTTGCACAGACATCAGAGGTGGCAAAAAATTTGATGTTTTATTAGTTTCGGGCCTGGACAGGGCAAAATGACTCACTAGCGCCCCCTAAATGCAAGTAGGCTACTTTTGTGCAAGTAGGTTACTTTCACGTACTTGCACAAAGTTTGCTACACATGTATATGAGACCTAGATATACAAAAAAGCCTCTTGGAGTAATGACCTAAATCCAACAGGAAGCCAGCCATTTAGAATTGTGTGGCCATTTTTGACTATTCACACACCTTGTATTTTAACAAAGTCCTCCTAGATATTTCATCCAATCAACTTTAAATTTGGTCAGGGCAATTGTAAGAAGTTCAGGATTAAAAGTTAATAAAAGCCTGAGTTTTCGTTGAACCATCTAGCCGTGCCGGCGTGGCAAATTTTGACATTTCGCCATGAGACAGGAAGTAGTTATAACTTCATCACATGGTCCAATCTGGGCAAAAATTCACATGTAGGATGACTGTCATCTGGGCCTGAACACATCCACATGCTAATTTTCAGTTGTAGTCATAGCACCACCTACAACAGGAATTGACATATTTTACACTTTCATGTACTTCTCCCAGGACGGGCTTTCGCAGCGAATGTCGATGTTTCAAAATGACACAGGAAATTGTTATAACTCCACTGTACATGGATCAATCTACGCCAAACTTCACACAATGGATAACAGTACTGCCCTGAAGACAGGACATCGGTCTTTGCCATGGCCGTGGCAAAATGACTCCACAGCGTATGTAACATCCCAAGATTTTCCAAAAAATGATTCTTGGTGCCATGACCTAAGTCCAACAGGAAGTCCGCTATTTTGAATTGAATTTGAAATTGGAATGGTTTTTTGCCCATTTACATGGATCATACTTTAAAGAACTCCTCCTAGGGGATTAATCTTAACGAAGTCAAACTTGGTCAGCTTGTATAAAACCCCTTGACGATAAAAAGTATAAAAGAAGGTTTCCGCAAAATTTAAAAGGCGTGGCCGTGGTGACGCCTCAAATTTTTATGCTGTGGCGTTTTTCACCATGAAAGAGAAAATGTTTTGTAACTCAGCTGTACATGGTCCAATCTGGCCTAAACTTCACTTGTTTGATAAGAGTACTTACCTGAAGAAATATACATGCCAAAACAAAAATGCCAGTGAATTTTTAGCAAAATCTTTAAAAAATCATTGAAAATCACAAATATGTTCAAGGGAGCTGAAAACTTTTCAGCACATCCTGTCCACTATGACAAAAATTTGGTACACTGCAACCGATGGTCTATTCAGAAGTCCGTCATTCTATATTTTTCAAAATATGAAAAATCATTAAATATCTATAACTCCATAATGCTTCATTCAAATGCCATGAAACTTTACACAGACGTTCTATAGCCTGAAAGTATGAAGTGTTTCGAATTTGCTTTAGAACTGTCACACGGTGTGTGTGTGTGTGTGTGTGTGTGTGTGTGTGTACAGGGATACATTTTATCTTTTGGCATTTGTACTGTATGTACAACAGTTTTTATTTCATCTAATTTTTTTAATATATAAAAATATCCATATCCCACCGAAATGTGAGGCAATATACCTTAAGCCATCAGAATGATGCCTGATTTTTTCAGATTTTTATCAACAATGGTTGAATTACTGTGATTTTTAAAAAGTTTTGTGGCTTGTTGCCTGGATTTTGCCTGAGTTCTCCTTCCTTCCTCCCTTGACCCCCCTTTTTAACCCTTCCCTCAACATCAGAACACATTATACTTTATTAACTGTCTTGACAGAGTTTAACTCCTCTGATTTTGATTTGTAAAACTGGTGGAACCCTCCTTTAAAGGCACCAGGCTCTTTGCACCTACCCTCATTGTTTTTTTAATGTAGGCCAACAAACATTGCTGATTGGGGTGAGTAAACAGCGTTGACGTGCATCAACTCTCCAGAAAAGCAACATCTCAGCCTTCACTCCTCCAGATTGTCACATCCCAGCTACACTGACTGCTTCTGTACAGTGTGTCTACTACTACTAGTACTGTCTGTACAGTGCATCAGGTGTATGCTGCAGGCATCAATTGATGTACGTCAAATAATGTTGATTACATACAGTACAGTATATCATCAAACAACTTGAGGGTAATCTATAATCTATACACTTAACACTACTCTAACCACCTCACATATATACACACACACGCACACACACCATCCCACCTCTGTTTCCATCCCCATGTTTGTTTGTTTTTGTTCCACTGGATATCATATCAAGGTCTGTTAGTGAGGATTATTGTGGCTGCGGTGAAATGCCAAGGCTAGCGCAGGACAGCCGCCCACATCCATGCTCCCTGCTGTCTTGGAAAAGATATTGATCCCATCAGTTGCCAAGGACCTTGGCTTTTGTCAACCTTTCAGATTGCTTTTCTTATATATTTCTTTTTCCACGCACCATATTATATGCTCACAGTCTCTGAACAAGCTGATATTGAACAGGGTCAGTGAAATATGACGAGGCACTGCAGGGGGTTTGCAGGGGTAAAATAGGGTCAGATAGGTTTTACTCACATTGTTATCTGTGTTTCTTTTGTCTGTTTTTATCCCTGTGTGGGTAAAGCTCTACCACACATGGTTTTTAGTGGTTCCTCCTACCACAATGTTGAGGACAATTCTAAAAAATTGAAGCATTTCTAATTTCTAATTTGATTTTTTAATTATGATCTATAGTTTTTGCTTGCCCTACTCTGTTATTTGTGCAATTTCTTAATTTTAGACCAATTTTGTCACCTAGTCAAGACATTTTAATAAAATAAACAAAAATGTCTCTGAAATCCTATTTTTAAGTTTACCAAAATGGAAATAGCTTAAGAACAGTGTTCCATATTTTAATTGGCATGTAGGAGACAAAAGAAAGTGCTAAACATGCTTTGTATTAGTCTGTACACACACACACACACACACACACACACACACACACACAAAAGGCACATGTAATGAAATTAACATCAAGCTTTCACACAGTCTACTTTGATACAATTGTGTATATTTCAGATTTACCTCTTCTTCAACCAACAACATACATAAAATCTGCATTTATCAAAGAGATGTGTTTTTCTTTTGAGATTAATTAATTAATTTTTTTACTGATGTCATGTTCAAGGAACGTTCTTTAAGGTGCATGTAGACAGGGGCCCTTTAGCACAACAAAGCAATGCAATTATGACCAACGATCATGGCCAGTTTGATAAATCATACCTTTTTTTTTTTTTGGCAAGACAGATGTCAGATATGCCAGGTAAGGCTAGTTTAGGTGAAAGGGGATCTCAAATTACAAAACTATAGATACAGTTAAAGGTGCATTGTGGAGTTTTCTGAGGAAATTAGCATGTATAAATCACTGTTTTATTGCCAATGTGTGCACAGGATGTGACTTCACCTAAAAAATGAGCCATTTGTCGACTTTCTAGGTTGCCTATAACAGGCTGTATTCAGTTTTCTATGTGAAGCATTCGGGTCCGATTTGCCGCAAAAAACCATTGACTTATGTAGACTGTGACAGCGGCAATGGTGTATCTACCTAGCTAGTGGAGCTAGCATAGTGGAGCTAGTGAAGAATAGGAGTCAGCCAAGAGCTAGAGCAGCTCCCACCAAACAGGAATATATATATTTGGTTGGCTAATTAGATAAAGTTAACTTGCCTTTTGATGATCAGTTGCTAGCTAGCTAACATTACCTGGCATGACAACATACTGCCGTGAGTGGATAATGTCAGCTATTTCATCCTAACTTACGGGCAAACTGGCTTGCTTGCTGTTTACTAATGGATTTATCGACCAACATTATGAAGTAACCAATGCCAGATCCACGAAACCTTGGTCAATGGCCAGTTAGCTTGGTAAACTTAGGCTTGCTTGCTCGCTAACATATCCCATGTAAAATGCTATCTGAGTGAGTGGATATCTTGGTTGTATAGTTTGCCAAATTACTTCATCAGCTAACCTCATCTAATACCAACCTTTATATTATGTCAAAGTGTTGATTAGCCTGCAAGAAATGATGTGACAGTACAAAGCAGAGATGGAATGATTTGACTCTACAAGCCAGTAGTTATGCAAGGCAGGGGCAGTTAGCCAGCTGCTAGATTAGCATGGATCTGGCGTTGGTTGCTTCATAACGTTCAATTCAGATTTATTGTCATTATACCAACCGGGTACACAGCTTACTCGCCGGTCTCTCAGTCGCGGTACGTGACCCACGACTCGAATATGTGACAGTACACAATATTACAACAATACGGTACAGGAAAACAACACAGTGGCAGACCAGTCTCCTGTAGGTTTGCCCAATGGCCAGAATGCTCACTCATGAGTGTGAGCATGCGTGCGGTTGGTTCGCGAGCATATTCAGTTGGGTGCAACCTGAAATCTCACCCCTAGATGGCGCTAAAATTACACAAGGCACCTTTAAGGTCAAAATTGTTAGCCCCCAAGGAGATATGGAACATTCACCTAAAATTCTGTCCAATGTTTGCATCATTCATAAAACTTTACAGGGCAAAACAGTCATAAATGTAAGGGTATAACAAACACATGAATGTGAATTCTTTAAGAGAATGGAAGCAAATTGAAATTTTTAGCTTTCAAGCAACACCTGAACAATTAAACAGCATTGAACTGTACAAAACCTTAAGGGGGACAGCTATACTGCTATTTCCAAGCATTTCACAGTGTCTAGAACAGCTGTACGTTGCATCATTGCATAGCCATCGGTGTGTGAGTGTATGTGTGAATGGTTACCTCTCCTTATGACCACGTGGCACCTTAGATGGTAGTCTCTGCCACCAATGTATTAATGTGTGTGAATGGGTGTTGTAAAGCGCTTTGAGGAGTCGGTAGACTTGAAAGGCGCTATATAAATGTAAGTCCATTTACCATTTACACATTCTGTTATAAACAAATCTGGGTGTGGAAAAGCAAGCAGGCTAAGAAACTGAAGTAAGTCACTCAATTATTCGTAATTAATGTTATTTGATAGTTCATTTTTTATACAAATAATATTCATACTGGTTTAAATAAACAATTTAATAATACTAGTATTTCCCATCTTTGCTGAGTTTTGTGCAAAAAGAATTAAACGCCTGTCCTGTACAGACGCCTGTCCCAAATAAAGGCATGGTCAATTTAGTGATTGAAGCAATTAAAAGCATGGGCGTCTTTTGAAGTTTTACGGTATGTTGACATTTTGAAGGATAATGTGAAAAATCTGTTGCCAGTCTGGCTTTAGGTCGCCATTGGGTCTTCCAGCAAGACAATGACCTGAAGCACACATTCAAGTTGGTCCAAAACTTTTTGAAGAACACCAAAATCAAGGTACTGGAGTGGCCCTCTTAAAGCCCAGTCTCAATCCTATTGAGAATCTATAGCTGGAGCTCAAGGTTAAGGTCCATGCTCGAAAACCATGTTATTTGGATGAGCTGGAACAATTTACCATGGGGGAATCTGCTATGATCCCTCAAGAAACATGTGCCAACCTAGTTAGGAACTACACTAAGAGGTTTATGTCAGTTGTGAGTCAGAAAGGTTACACTATTGACTATTGATTGTCAGAGGGCTGATAATTTTGGCCTTGTCATTTTTCTTTTTTCTTGTTTCAACTCAGTGCATCAGTAAAATATCTTCATCAAACTTTGTAGAGATTTTGTTGTTCTTTTGGAAGTAATCAAAGTATAATCACTTTTGGTACTGGTCATTTCCTTGGAAAAGCTAAGGGTTTTGTTTGATTTCATAAAAGCTAATAATTTTGACCTTAACTGTATAAATGTAGTTTGTCGGGTTTTGGTTGACCCAACTTCATCATGGCCCCCCCACCAAGCCTAAACTCTAGACACTCTGGTGTTGAAATTGCAAATGGACCTTTATTGACCTCAACTGCAGAGAGAACCAGGCCTTTATTTGAAACAAGCTCATTTAGTGACATGCCTCTAATTCCCCTTTGAATAATTCCCCCCATGAATAATGCAAACTTACACAGGCCTCAATGTTCACCTATTGTTTTATTCCATTCTGATTAATGTACATGTCCACAAATGCCAATATTATTTTAATGACTAATTATTTCCAGTCACTTACACTGACATTGACGTTTTTACATCAGTGGATGAATGAGCAAAAACATCTTCTGATGAGGATGTTTTTAGACACGTCTTCACTGGTGTTCATGGAATTATCTGGTGTCTTTCAGCATCATACACCGTCCTCAATGTGACCTGGGTGTGGCTGATAAGACCTTAGTCCAGATGGCTACCTAGCTACTTACCCCATGGTTCTCCTCTCTTTCTCCACAGCCATATTGAGGCTCTCGGTGCCGCATCTGTGGTATGGTTTGTTTCTCCCTCAATGCCCAGGGTACTGTAGTGAGAAGCACCTTGCCAACCAGCCCCTCATACTTGATGAGTTTCCTCAGTTTGGCCTCATCCATGCGATCTTACCAGGGGTCTGTGAGCTCTTGCATGATGACTTACAAAAAAGTATTCTGACAAAATTTGGAAACGATATCCAGTCAGAAGGAGGCAAGTCCCTCGCAAGGGACCTTTGAGGGTTCCTTGCTGAGGGTCATGGCTTCAGCCAGTTTTGGGGACGGTGATGACCTGTTTTGAGAGGTGGGACTGTTTCCTTGGCTCAACTCCGGTGCTGATGGTTTCCTAAGGACTTGATCATGGTGCCCATGACATCGCCTTGTCCTAGTACTTTTGGGCAGCAACTCCTGATGTGCCGTGGGGTTCCATATTTTGGAGCATAGTGAGCATTCTAGTGTCTCAGCTTTGCCTCTTGACAGCCTGGAAAGCATTCACCTCCACCTAGTGACTTGAGCTTTGGCCATCTTCGGGTCAATGGACTCCCTGTACTGCAACACCTCCCTAGTTCTTTTCAACTTGAATTCCTCTTCCAAGAATCTGAGTGGCAGTTGCATCTTGTTGTTATGCCCATAGAGTGTGATGCTGCTCAGCCCCAACCATCTTCTGAGGTGAGAACCTATTTTCCTGTCCAAGGCCTCCACTGCTAAGACTGACACCACATACACCAAGAGTGGCCACAGGATTCTGGGCTGAATTCCATGCTGGTACAGCCATGTTAGAAACTAGTAAAGAGTTAAGCCAAAATTATACTTTTTTGTATTGAAATGGTCTGCTAGGGTCTGCATGACGTAAATTTGGTCATCAGAGGGTGTAAGCGTAGGCTCTGTGTGGACATCCGAACATCTCCAATTCTTTGTGGTTGCGATACAAGCTACGAATACGTTTTGCGCATGTCTGGAACACATTCTCCTAGTGGACTCCAGAAAATGGTATAAATAGAACTACCAAGCATTCCTGGTGTTCGCAGCTGTCCGTGTATGCGTCAATTTGGAAGTATATTCAGGCCCATAGTGGTGAGTCTCCTGCTTGTTTATACCTCTCTTTCTTTCCGCCCTCTCTCTGCTTTCTCTCCCATGCTGTATACTTTGTAGGTCTAGGCAATAGGAAGAAGGGCAGGTAGTTAGCTAATAGTTGACTTTGGTGTTTCCTGCAGACCCTGCTCTCATTCAAACAAGACCCAACAGGTTGAAGTGTGGGCTGGGCAGCTGCAAATGTAGCAGCAGGTCAGCTCTCACACTGAGTCATGGCTGATAGGGTTTCTTGGACAAGGCTGTGCTTGTCCAGCTCATATTTTTATTATATATTTTCTGTGGACATGAGGTTCAGGTTTGAATTAGGATATCTCATTAGCCTTTTCTTGCGGATTGTCAGTGCTTCCATGGTGTTTGGTATTATGGTATTTGCATATTAATTTAGCTTTGATGGTCCCTCATCCCACGTAGCAATCAGCCAATAATGAATATGTTTACATAAACATTAGTATTCCAGTTTTTAGACATTTTAGACTCCTAGAGTTCATTATATTCAGGATATAGTGTTTACTTGGAACACATAGAAACCTGGTGACTCATTCAGTCATTTATTCACTTAGCCAAGGATGCTAACATTATATGCAGGACTCAACATTAACGCATGGCCGTGGCAAGTAAACTGTACTCGGGCAAGTGAAATGCCTCAGTTATCTGACCAGGCAAGTGAAAAATAAATGTTATGTTTAATGTAACGTTATCTGAAATAAACTGCGTACTGTGTTGCTGAGGCGGAGCTTTTCCAGCGGAGCTGTCTGCACTAGTCCGTCTCACCAGTAAGCATTGAACAGGACTGATGAGAAACTCTAACATACTGGACACTATAGAAGTTACTCTTGAGTCAACAATGTCGTTTACAACATAAAATTACTCGCATTTAATATCTCTAATGTCACATTTATGCACGTGTGAGACTTTTTAGCCCAGAAGATAAATCTTGTGCTGGTCAGACCAGGGCTCCGGTGTGATATTATTCCTTTGAGAAGCTTTGTGATCCAGCCTTGTACTTCAGTGTCTTTTTGGAGACTTTGCAAAATAAATCCATACTGATATAGTCAATGAGGCCGATGATGAACCAAACACTGAATGTCTTGTGATATTCATTCTGTGTCATTATCTGTCATTAACAGGGTCATCATAATCACAGATTATATTAATGTCTGCATACATACCGCGATAACAGTCAAAACAAAGAAATATCCCAGCATAAAAGACAAGAAGAAAGCTTTCTGACTGCATGTGAACCAAACACAGTCCATCAACATCAACATGACACAGAACTGCTCACCACTAAAGTGAAGTTCACTTTCAGCCTCATGTAACCTTACACATAATACCACCACTAATAATAATAATTATTATAATAATGATAAGAAACAAAACGCTCTTGCATCGCTTCAATATCGGTATCGGCAGAAATCCAAATTCAAGATATTGGAATAAGATCAGAACTGAAAAAAATTGGATCATTGCAACTTTAGAACTTTGCTTTCTGGCTGCTTCCACACTGCTGCATATACAGAATATGACTGTAGGATTAACTTCTCCAGTAACAGAAAACTAGAGAGAAAAATACAATTTCTGAAGTCAGATTTTCACTTTTGTTTCAGTGTGTTGATAATCATTACATCATATATCATTGTATGATTTGTTTTACTGAGTAACTACTACATCGAGCCTCTTTCAGACATGCGCATTGTAAGGTAAATGATCTGGCCATTTTACATGCTACTGTCATGCCTGAACCATTGCCCGAGTTTAATGTAAATATCCCAACACCAATCTGATGAAGACAGACCTGTAACATTTCTGTAACACTTAAACATGACTAGTCTGAAGTGAATGCTGTCAGATTAACTTAAAGACCAAAGCAGCACAAGAGTCTTTACATAGAGGTATTAAAGACACACCTTGTTCTTCCTTTCTAAACAGCAATATAATGAATGTGTGACCTATCATCTCTTATGCAGAATAAATTGTTTACTCAATTTAAGTAAAAGTAGCTTGAGTAAAAGTAAGCAATACAATAGCAACTAGAAAATGGCAGTCAGTAGAGCACATACCTCCGCCAAGGCCCAACAGTCCCCTTAAATTAAGCTGAATCAAGCCTTATACCTAAGCCAACAAAACAATGCAGGTGAAATCATTATCTCCATTGTGGAAGAATAATAGGTTGATGAAATAGAGAAACCAAACTACACTAAGAACAGTATTTATTCACAGCATAAAATCACACTAATGACAAACAAAATTACACTAAATAAATCCAGATTTTTATTTGGATCCGCATCAAATCGTACACCCTCATAGATACCCACGTCCTACACATTCCTGAATTTTCACATCAAGATTCATGCATTATTCACTGCGAAATGTGTAAAAATGGCCTATCTCGCAATGTTAACGAAAGTTATAAAAATTCCTGGATCCGCCCCTTTATCCGGATCCGCACTAAAATTTAACGGGTTCTTCCTTGGCCCATTCCCCATTCTCCCACCAAGTTTCGTTGAAATCCATCTAGTAGCTTTTGCATAATCCTACTAACAAATAAACCAACCAACCAACCAACAGATGGGGGTCTCCTTGGTGGAGGTAAAAATGTGCTAATACAAGTACATCCTGCATTCAAAATTGCACTCAAATAAAAGTAAAGAAGTATCAAAAATAGTACAGCCAAATGGCCCCCCGTCAGTGACTGATAAAAGTAAAATAAAAGTATTATTTGATGATTTATTACTAATGCATCAACTTGTACGAAGCATTTTGATGCAGACACTGATCGAGAGGGAGCTAATTTAAACTAATTTATATATTGTAGGCTACATGTGTGTAGTTTAATTTACAACAATGCCAGATATTTTAAAACCCGATCATATGTTCTGTTGTTCTGTATGTAAAATCCTAACAAGGTAAATTGTAACTACAATTTCAGATAAATGCAGTGAAGTAAAAACTCCCATTTCACTCTATAATGTAGTAAATTAAAAATATAATACCATAAAATAGTGAAATAGTGAATGTTTCAGTTGGGGGGTTTGTGGAGAGAGAGAGAGAGAGAGAGAGAGAGAGAGAGAGAGAGAGAGAGAGAGAGAGAGAGAGAGAGAGAGAGAGAG
>JBBPCS010000573.1:1255273-1268999 GCA_037974645.1 Hollardia meadi | reverse complement strand
ATGATTCGCTGTGTTTATAAAATTAAACAAAATCTAGGAAGCTTCAGCTTGAGCAACACAGAACGCTAACAGTAACATTAATGTGAGGCCTCCAGTGCAAATATATTACGAATGGACTTGTCAGTGAAGTTGTGAGAAATCTTGTTTAGTCATTAAACTTTAAAAAATTATAGGCTACTATTTGCATATTTATAAATTCTGGATTACTCATGAAGAAATTTAAAGATTAAAAAAAAAAGGCAATATAACCGATTTATGGATAAAACACATCAAACACAAATAATTATTCAAAGGAATGTGTTTACATATATTAAATCATGTCCGGAAGAGATATTCAAGAGGAAATGGTGGCCATTGTGAAACAATAAAAATGTCAACACTAACTTAGAAGTGAACACAGGATGTACACACCTCTAGGGTATTGGTCTCCACTATCCTGATTTCACATTTTGATTTCAACACCACAATACTGGAGTGTGTTTCACTCTGGTGTAATGTGCACAGCAAATTTTGCAGTAACACTGAAAGAGCTAAATTTAACACTATTCAGTGTGTTTTTGGTCAGTTGCACTCTGCCAGTGTTGGGCAGTAGCGGCATTACTAGGTAAGTGTGGGGTAGCGTCACTGTTTTCTGAATCAAATAGCGTTTTTAGCAGCTTTTTCTAAAGCTCAAGCACAGCAGAACTTCCTGCTGAGGTCTGAAATAAAACTTCTAGCTAAGGATCAGTAAGTGACGCTACCAAAATACACAGATGAATATGTGTAACTAGCGCTTAGTCTGTTAGCATGATGCTAACACATAATGGGAATTACTGTGAACGCGCTAGCAGAAATTAGCACTTAAAACTCCTTGTACAAACCTCTTCCACAATTTATCTCTTACATGCAATCAAAAACTCAGAGTTGGACAGCACACAGTTTTACTTTAAGCAGCATGCTTCTTACAGAGAGTATCAGCACATCATTTCTTATAGTTTAAAGTTCATATGCTCATTATACAAAAATATATGTATTTATATGTAAATATATACTGTATGTTGTAGATACAAGTAAAAAGTCTGTAAAAGGTCTGTTAAAATGTACTCTGAGTAAACATTACTGCGTTACATTTTGGAAATTATATTGGGGGTTGTTATATAATGTCACTTTTAAATGAATGAATTCAATGTTTCTTTCAATGACGATCCAACAACACTAGTGGAACAACATCAAGCCACCAAGCCCTTAAGTCCAAACTGAGCAGCCTGTACATACCATTGACTATCAACTATAAATATACAACAGCCTTCCTCTGTTTAGCCTCACTACATTTAACCCGAAAAGAGTCCAAAACTGAGACAATTAAACACAAAACCACAAATAAATAAAACCATCTGTGGACACCATGGTAGGTGCAAAAAGCAATATACAGAAATAAAAAATACTGCCATCGTGCTGCAAAGAGCGCTGCACAGTTTTACACACCGCATAGGACACACATACGGCGCTACATTACTGGTGGATGTACTCACCTGTCTGAACGTCAATCTGCGAGTCTTGTCCACCCTCAATCTGCTATTGGTTCAACTTCTTTGCTTCACCATTCTCAGTGCATATAATAAACAGTCCACTGTCCCACTATAATCAGTCAATTTAGCCTCTCGCTCCCACTATAACCAGTCCATTTAGCCTCTGTGCCACTATAACCAGTCCATTTAGCCTCTCTGTCCCACTATAGACCAGTCCATTTAGCCTCTCTGTCCCACTATATCCAGTCCATTTAGCCTCTCTGTTCCACTATAAACAGTCCATTTAGCCTCTCTGTCCCACTATAACCAGTCCATTTAGCCTCTCTGTCTCACTATAACCAGTCCGTTAAGCCTCTGTGTCCTACCATAACCAGTCCATTTAGCCTCTCTGGGCCACTATAACCAGTCCTTTGCACATGGGAGAAGTTAGCCTTGAAGGCTTTCTTTCAGAAATGTTATTGTAACACGTGTTAAACGTTGTGAAAGGGTGTATTTGTATCCCAAACCATGATGTTTTCCTAAACATAACCAAGTGTTTTTGTTGTGTAAATCTAATGTAGTATTTGTGTTGCCTAAACATAACCAAGTAGTTTTGGTGCCTAAACCTAACCATGTTGTTTTGTCAGCTAAACTTAACCAAGTGTTTGTGGTGCCTAAACCTAACCAAAGTGCGACCATATGCGACCATGCGAATAAAATAATTACTGGAAAAAAAGGGGGAAATGGAGCCAAATTCGAGTTACGAACGGCAGTCTCCTAGGTGCAAACCCTAGATGTAATCCACTCAGCCATGAGGCTGTGCTGGCTTCACATGATTTCCCATGTTTTATAATACATGCTTTCTGACAGACAAGGCTTTCTGTCAGAAAGCACTTTCTGCTAGAAAGCTCTGTGGGATTTCTGTCAGAATTGTCTATGGACTTTCTGTCAGAAAGCTGCCCGGAAGCTGCCTGACAGAAAGCATTCAAGGCTAACTTCTCCCATCTGCAGTCCATTTAGCCTCTCTGTCCCACTGTGCTCCTCATGTTTTCAAACATGTTGAGCTGAAAGAGATTCTGCTGTCACAGCTTTGACAGAAATAGAAAGAGCAGAAAGTCCTCACACACCTCACTGAAGGTAGAAGTTCATTAGCAATGTAGCAAATTTAGAAATCACCGCTGAGGATCCACCGTGAGCATTTTAGCTTTTAGCATTTTGACAAACCGACGTCACCTGTTAATCACGTAACATCTGGATGTGTTTGATGTGTCACTTAGCGTGCTCGCCAGGTGGTGCATTAAGTCAGTGATTGATTGAGGCAGATGCGGCCACTTTTTAACTACGCTGAAGTACAATAATGCTAACCTTTAACCTATAATGACATCATCCTTAATTTTAGGGCATTACTGTTTTTACTCTGTAATGGATTCACCTTGAAATGTAGTGAAGCACAATACTTGTTACAAAAAGTACTTCAGTAAAAGTACAATTACTGATTTTAAAAAATACACAAAAAAACACTTAATTACAGTAGCATGAGTACATGTGATTCGTTAGTTCCACCCCTGTACTGTGTGTCATTTCTGTACCAAGACTTTGGATAGTCCCCTAACAAGTAATGTTTTACAATGGGGTAGTAGCTTAAGCCCCTCCAGAGTTGTAAATAAATACATGTATTGAAAGATTCCTGTCCTGCAATAGATGTTGGTGTGTACTGAGCTGGGATCAGAGAATGGTGACAGCCTGGACTGCAGCAATGAGTTGGTGGTGGTCTTGGGAAAGCGTGGTGCTCCCTGTGCGTTCAGCGTGTTGATTTGGAGCTAACAATGTTGGTACTGTTGGACTCAACCCCCAGCAGGGGCTCTCACACTTTGTATGTGTGTGCATGTGTTACTGCTGCCCTGAGTATGCTTCATCCTCTGTGAATGTGTGCATGTGTGCACGCATGAGAATGTGTGTAGATGTGTTTGTTTATATCTGTGATTTGTGCTTCTGTGGGGGTGGGGGTGGGGGGGTGCTGTGTTCCCACTGAGGACTCTGTTAGTTTGTGTGACCCTGTCACACAGGCCCTTAGATAATACAGCCAGCTGATGAGGTTACCCAAACGGCAGTGGAGGCCCAGCATGCTGCTAATGATGAGAGGAGGAGAGACAGGGGAGGCACAGACTGGGCAGAGGAGTACGACTCAGTTTGGTCAGAGATAGAGACCGTGTGTGTATACATATGTGTGTCTTTAGGGAGACACTTGCCCCACATTAGGTGAGAGAGGCTCTGACCTTAGCAGCTATAATATCAGTGCAAGCTCTGACCCCAGATCAGGCCTGGTTGGTGCCTCAGAAAGGGTGAGAGAGCTAGAGGAGATGAGGGGGGAGTCGTTCTTTCATTGTATGGCCGCTGTCCCGTGCCCTGCCTCTGCCAGCGCCATGGTCCAGTGAGGGGTGAGTAATGGAGAGTAATAGGGTCCAGATATTGAGTGTGACCGCAAACTTATTGTATCCTGTGTCAGCGGGGTCAGAGGTCACCCACTGTGCATACTGGTCCTGGCCCTGCCCGACCCATTTGGACCATAAATGAGTTTACCCAACACTAATTATGGGGGGCTTGCCAATGGGCTGCGTTGCCTAATGGGCCTGACAGGCAGCTGCTCCCCCCCCCCCCCCCCCCCCCCCACCAACCCTATCCTACCCTACTACCCCTTTAACCCACCCCCCACCCCACCCCAGCACATCACACTCCTCACCCCTTTGTGTTGATGCGAACAGCATCCCTCATTCATAGTTCTGGTTGGTGCTGTTTGGACTGCTGTGTTGCCTTTTTCCTAACAGTCCTTTTAGAAAACTCATCTGAAGTCCAGTTGGATGAATTTATTCTGAATTCACAGTTATAAATATTTTACGAAGGACATGGGTGGGGTATTACATAATCATTACTACAGAAGTAGTATGTAGTCAAACCTGGGACAAATCATAATAATAATGATTATCAAATTTACATAATTTACATTAAAAAACAATATCATCACAAGGTCCATTCAGTGGCTGCTCTGGATCTTTTGATTGCATCAGATGGATAAGATTGTAGATGTTCAAACTTCCTTTTTCAGAGCTGACTTTAAGGCCTTCTCGTCTGTGTTTCTTCAAAGTTGACATTGATTTTCAGCATGTAATTGAAACTGTTCATAGATAAATAAATCTTTCTCTTTTAGTCTTATTATTTTTTTGGGTGGTTAGAAACATCTCCCTGGAAACAACTCCCTTTTGGTCACACCAAACATTAAGCATATTTTTAGCTTGGCCTGATTATATACAGGCAATGCAAAGCATGATTTCAAAATGTTCAACTTGAGTGAAAAACTTGCGTGTGTCGTGCAGCTTTGCAGCTGCTCAGCTGCTGAGACCCGGAAAGCTCTGGAGGAGAGAGCCACTGGCAGAGCTGGGGCTTGTGGAGGGATGCAAAACCAAATTCTGCTCTGATCCAGAGCCGTTTAAACAGCAGCAGGAGAGCTCAGAGTTTACTATTTTAAACTTTTGGTCTAAAGATAGACTTAGAAAACCTCTCCTTTAACTTTTGGTCTACTTTCCAGTATGAGTTTTTAAATCTGCTGCAACATTTATCTTAATGGTATCTATTGGTGCTTATTCTTGGTGATGTCTCAATGTACCAGGTTTCACCCTCAACCAATCATGACTCAATTAAGTGAGTCATTGTTCTGATATGTATGCTGAGGCTGCCCTGTCTGCAAATAAAAGTGCACTACTGCTAATAGAAGCTCCCTTTCACATTCTGATTTCACATCCTGGTACTTGATATCTTTGATTTAGAAAGTCAGTGCTTCAGCTTCGTCTCAGGATCTTGGCACAGTTGCCACACAAAAAACGAGGACTACTGTTGAGCAAAGAAAAGATACAATGGGCCAACAGTGTCTTGTTGGAGGAGTTAAATGAAGGTTGTGACTCGCGACACATTCTGACAGTGTTCCTGACCTATGCTCCACCACAGCTGGAGCTAATAGCTTCCTTCCCTTCACTGTGGTTTACAGGCAGGGAGTTAACCTTGGGGTCAACATAATTGTGATTTCTGGGTTGAATGCATACAGTCAGTCCCTGAAACAATCTCTGGAATTTTCTTACACACCTACATCAGGCCATCTGGTTTATCTGCAGGCTGCAAATGACTTGTTAGCCATGTTGTCAGTTTGTCTTCCATACCCTTAAGAATAACAAAATAATTAAGAGTTTAGGGTCTGTAAACAAGAGATGTCACAACCAGTGTTGTCACCCTCATAGGCCAATGCTGCTAAGATTTGGATGCTTAATGCCTAAAAAATATCTTAAAATTAAAATGTTAATGTCGAGTGTGTACCTGAATGCACTAGTTTCCCCTGTAACTTTCTGAGCTTAGCCTGGCGTTTGGTGTATTAGTGCTGAAAATATGTCACTTCGTGATTTAGTTGGACCACAAAAATGAAAGCAATGATAATTCTAATGATTGATTAATCATTTCATGTAATTTATCAGGTGCAATTATCAAACATTTGATCTTGTCTTCTAAGATTTAGGCTATTCAGAGTTTCATGTCATTTTAAATTGAATAGTTTTGGGGTTTTGGCCAGCTCTTTAAAAACTTTACATCTCTTTGTTTTCAAGGGACTAATAATTGGTGTTGTCATTATTTCTAATGTTTTTTATGTTTAGTTAATTAATCTACAGATTAATCAATTGGGTTGCTGGTTAATTTATAATGAAATGATTCATTTAATAAGGATAAGTTGCAGCCTTAATATGGCAGTGTGTTTGTTATCGGATGTGAATTGCATTGGTAAAGATAAAAATTGGAGAAAACAAGATGTGTTCATTGCAATGACTGTATATAAAGATGGACGGCATGAGAGCTCTCCAAAAGTGAAGACAAAACATCCCGATCGCCCCTGGTGGTGGGCTGCAGTATATGTCATAAACCCCTCCCCCTCCATGTTAGCAGATGGGACATGGGTCAAATTGAAAACTCAAAGTTCACATCAAATACATTTTTCCCAAAGATGTCATTTCTGTCGTTTTACGTAGTTCTTATCGCGCTGATGTATGTTCAAGTGTTCATTTTTCTAATCAGTTTGGTTTGATTAGTTATTTGATGCTATAAAAACGGGTTGAAATGTCATGATGGACAGCTGAGGTCTGCTCGCAATTGAGTCAGGCGGGTGTATGGACAGGAACTTGATACCGCAGCTCCACTGCCCAATCACTACTGTGCAGACTCTGGCTCCAAATGATGTCACCAGTGCAAGATGGCAGCCCTCATATCTGGGATATTTTGGCTTCATCTTTGTATAGTGGGACGAAGTGGAGACACGGTGGCCATCTTTATTTACAAATGTCAATGGTTCCTTGTTTTGGTCAAACCTTCTTTTCTGAACCATGTTTGTTTTTTGAGTTCCACAGCCTTTGCATATTCACTTTCGTGTCAGTCAGCTTCAATATTCCTTTTGCATACACCTTCTGGATTACAAGGACCTGTTCCCATGGGTCCTTCAAATCCTTGAAAGATTGTAAATTTGAGGGGGCAACATTAAGGCATTGAAAGTGCTTGAATTCACATATATTTTTATAAATTCCGCAGTTGTGTCATTGTTTCATGTGCCACCTGCCTGGAGAAAGTGTGACAGTTAAGTCATGTACGCAGATGAGTGATTAAAGTTGAATGCTGGAGGTTACGGCGGGCAAGCGAGAAAGCTAACATTATGTGATCCTTCATCTATGCCTGGAAAATGTTAATTCCAGGACTGTTTAAAGACATTTACAAAGACTTGCTTTTTCTGTAACACAGCTCAACTGAGTGTTCACACCTTCAAGGCTCCCTCTTTTTAATCGTTGTCTGTGAGTTTTTGTAAAGCCTCACAGTCTAAAAATTCTCTTAACCTTCATCTATGTCTCAAACTATGCCATGATGGCAATTTGAGGGAATTGGGTCTAGAAAAAATTTCCATTTCTGCCCCTAAATCCTACACACTGGATCTGTAAGTGGGGATAGTGTGAAGTAGGAAATGCGGGGCATCCTTGTCTTGGGTGTTTAAAAAATATTGGGAATATCACTATCGTCAAAATGTATTTTAGTCTGTTTTTAAATCTATCTTTTATGGGGAACTTTTTTCTTTTCCACCCACTTCATGGAATGTTTATTATTTCTCTTTCTGCATCTGTCTCTGTATCTCCAACTACAGTATTCCCATCCAGCCAACAGCATTCGTCACTAACTATCTCCCTGTGTGATAAAGGGTGGGTCCTCCCCCCCGTCCATTAACCCTGTAGGAGGGCACTAAGCCCTGAGACTCTGGCCCGGCCCAACAGAAGCCCCCCTACCACCAGCACCCTTGGTCACCATCCCACCCTCTACATAGCTTCTAACACCCAAACACACCTCGTCAGCCCACTCCCACAGCGCTCCTCCCCTCTCCTTTCACAGCTCCCCCACCTCTCCACATGCATGACATTCAGTGTGCATACCTAGGCTGCTAATTCCAACCTGCCACTCCAATCAAACGATCACGACTGTTGGTTTCTTCTCTTTTCTTCTGCTGGGAAACAATATGTGGTGGATGGAGGCAGGGTTAGGGTTAGGGACAGCAAGGAGAATCTTTATCTGATCGTTTTCTAACACTTAACTGACTTTGTCATGACAAACACCTTCCTAAAGGCAGAACAGGCTGCATTACCAGTATGCTTTGGATCTACTGTCCTTGTCTTTGTATTATTTTTTATAGTAAAAATAATATGCCATCCCGTTCTTAGAGTGGTAAACAAGCCCTGCATGCCAGTGTCTCCTCTGCAGACAACAGAGGTACACACATTTCTTGTTCTCTCATCCTTTCATGAGAAGAGTTGACAGACGTGAGGAAAGTTTCGTGTTGTCCTCTCTCTTCCACAATGACATAAAGGTCATCTTATCCCTTTTTGTAAAAATGTTATCTTAGGGTTAACCCTTACCTTAACTTAATGCGTGGGGGATATTTAAAAAAATATATATTTGTAACAATAAACAGGAATTAATATTTACAGTAAATATAGCTAATGTATGAAGTTTGGGTCTACTATGGGAATCAGGGCTGTCACCATATTAGATTTTTATTATATGATAACGATATTATCACAATTATTATCACAACAATATGGTCGCCAAGTGCTTGCTCATGGGGGAATGTTGGGTCGCTGTAATTTAATAATTAATAATTAACAACTAATAATAAAGAGTGTGGTCCAGACCTACTCTACATGTTAAGTGTCGTGAGATAACATTTGTTGTGAATTGGCGCTATATAAATAAAATTTGACTTGACTTGACAATAGGTATAGAAAGTATGAGAAAAAGTAATGCTGTCAGTCAAGTTTATGTTTAACTTTGTTCATTGTCTGTTTTGTCTCTTTTGTGGTAATTGCATTTGTTTTAGTGTCAGCTGTACTGACAACTCTGATATGGACTGATATAGGAGCCAATACATGGCTGGGATTGTGTGAATGACATCCTTTTCAGTCAGTATGAGCTGCCTGAGATATGAATGAAAAGTTCCAGATGTGAACATATTTATTCTTCTGTTGTTTGGGGGTTTCATTGGAGAGTTTTAGTTCTTTTTTAAATACTCTTTGTGAAACATTTCACTTCTCTCTATGTCTCTCTCTCTATCTGTGTGTACAGCTCCTTTGCAACAGGCACCGCATGCTGTGAAAACTTCTCCCCTCTTCGCATCTGGGATGTTGAACGGTAAGTTAGGCAGCTGCTCTGACGTGCTACACAGTCACTGTATATTATGAGACGAACAAAATGTTGTTCGCTGTGCATCAGATGTTTTTCAGCCCACATGCTCTGCAGTGCTGATGCAACCCGACCGTTCATCCCAGCACGTCACATACCGACATTTACGTTATGCACCCCTCGTGTCTTATCCAGAAGCGCAAGATACCCTTTGGCATCACCGGCTGACACATCGCCTTCCCTCATGCACAACAGGCCCTTTTGCGTCCGTGGCAGACACGCTAAGCCTTCCCTTTAGCATCTAACCCAAAGGCACAAAACCCACTTGGTTATGTTCAGGAAATGACGCTTGATTTCAAACGGGATGCAAACTCCTGTCTCCTGGGTGAAAGTCATCTGTGTGACCCTCCACTCAACCCCGACCTCCACCCCTATTGACACTTTCTTGCTTTGGAAAGTACATCACGCTACGTCATCTGTTCAGGTCGTCTGACACTGACAAGGACGGGTTAACATTACAGGCACAATAAATCCGTGTGTGTCTCTGCCTTATGCCAAAGGGTATCTTGATGAGACGCGGTATTTTCAGTCACGTGAAAAAAAGTCGCTATCTGACAAGCTGGGGATGAGAACGGGCTGGCTGATTGATACGTAATCTTGTACATACATACATACAGGGTAAAAGTCAATGTTTAGTAGGCATTTCTTTAAAAAAAAAAAAAATTATTAGTTATTTTCCCAAATATGTGCTCACAACTTTAAATGTTACTAAAAAGTCGGCTTTTTTTCTAATGAAAGGGATGCAGCTGTACTTCGACTTTTGTTACTTTTTCCTTTTTACCTGGCAAGCAGAAGTGCAAATCTGCTGTGATGCAGCTCTACCATTGTGCTCATTGGGTATTCGTCTTGTAATCCGATGACACGAGTTGTTAATTGCATGAGATGACAGATGATGATCTTGGTTGTAATACATTAGATATGGCAGGAAATTCCATCCAGAATTACAGATCTTTTTTTTCCACTCATGTCTATTGTTAACAGGTAAGACATGGTATGTGTGACTTGGGCTGCTTTCACACCTAGCCTGTCTGGTTCAGTTAAAACCAACCGGTTAGTACTAAACTACTCATAAAGCCATCTGCTGATTGTGAAATCCGTTCAAGAAGCAGTCTCATAATTGATCTGTGCAAGCCATGTGTATATTTATGCAAATCATTTGTTAATCATGGTAACACTTGTGCATGTCAGTGACTCCTGTCAATCACTGGAGTTTGATTTCCCCATGTGGGTCCTGATGATGCAGGATGACAATCACCAAAACTGTCCGATCACCTAGTTACCTGTCAGTCTGTATACCTTCACGTTTCCTCCTCTTTCTTTGTTTGTAAAAAGTCAGTGTGAACAAGAACCGGACCAGCACTAAATGTAACAATGTATTATCTCTTTCCCCTGGTGGTCTGTACTAAATGAACCAAACTACAGGTGTGAAGACACCTTTCATTTGTGTGCACCAAGATGGATAACACACATTGCAAATTTGATTAGCAGGCTAAGTAGAAAATTAAAGTTATAGTATTATAGTAGTATTTTCAGTCAACAATTCTGCCGTCCTGAAGTTAGCAGAACGAGTAGAAGTTGTGTCATTGTAAAGATAGGTGATACGCACTTGCCAGCATCTTTGTGTGGAGAGACAAAGAGCTTTTCTGTAATATTACTTTTCGTAAAACACTGAAGTGTAACTTCTTTCAGACTCTCAGAGAAGTTGTCTGTATGTGTTGAAGGTGTCTGCAGGCCATGCCAGATTCTCTGTGATGTGGACACCACCCCACTGTGTGAGTTTAGATAGCATGCCGGCAATCCAGAGGCTAAAGAGACGTGATGTGTAACACATCGTGGGTGTCTAGTGTGACGTTTTACATATGTGACGAGCAGTGCTTTGTAAACAATGGAATAACAATCATTTACCTGCCTTATGTGGCAGTTGATCTCGTCTTCTGCTTGGAGGGTCAGGAGCTCCTGGACCTTGTGTTGTCTCCCCAGCTTGCAGATATTTTAAGTTGCTTTTCTTCTTCTTTGAGTTAGCTGCTAACTGCTGCTAGTTGCTTTTAAATCTCCTGGTTTTGGGTCGTGCGCATTACACGTTCCCAAAACGTCACAGCCCTGTTCCGTCCTGCCAATCAGAAGAGAGTATTCAACAAGGCTGTGTAATAAATATTGTTTTCCATTAATGTTTTCCAAAGGAGCACACCAAGAAATTTAGGAGCGCATTGAAGATTGTTCAAATAACACACTGTCCTATTCAGGAGCTGCTTGTACGCTGCTCTTAACAAACCTTAACTTAAAACCTGCCATACTGATACTTTTTTTCCAGTGTTGTTCACCTTTCTCTCACTTGTCACCGCCTGCGTCGTCAAAGAAAACTGTACTGTGAAATGTGGGACTTGTAGTTTTTGAGCAATTATCAGAGATTAGCGGTATGTCCTAATATTTACTTGCGCACTGTTCTGTTCTGTTTGTAGGGGCAAATAGGAGTGAAATACACTTTCGATCGCTGGTTTAGATAAACTGACTGTATGGGCAAGTTCCACCACCAAAAAATGCCCTCTTGCATACCTAATTTACCAGGTTAATGTTCCCACATGGCTTCTGTTGATGGAAATTTTCCATATAAAACATAGCTGCATCCATGCATAAACGCAACAACAGTGTGGCCCTCGATCAATTAAAGCATGTGAAGCATAGGTTTGAAAAAACCATGCAACTAGTATTGGGAGAAGAGCAGTTCAAAATGAGGAGCCTCTGAAAATTCCAGTCTCTGAAAGGAGAGGCTTAAACCTGATACATCCCTGCCAAGCCTGCTGTAATTCCCAGCTTTACCTGGGCCAATTAGAAAAGGCCGACACGACACAACACAAGGCCGGACACAAAAAGCTGCTTCCTGCTCCCAAATGGACGAGAAATCTGAGGAGGGGAGAAAACAGGAGGCACACAGGGAGAGTGAAGGAGGGGATGGGTGGGCAGGTTATTCTGGAGGTTGCAGGTGGTGAGGGAAATTGACATGGTTACAAGGTGTAACAGACCCAGATAATGCATGGTTCCTTTAGCGTCGAAGTCATTTGTTTGTCTCCCTGGCTCGGAGTGAAAAAATGTCCCGGCATGGAAATGCATTCATGATGAACCAAGATGTTCCATCGTGAGTATTCATTAGAATAAAATGGTGTCGGTTCATGTATCCTGGAAGATTGCAGATATGCAGGATGTGCAGGATAAATGGGACAAATTCCAGTCAAATATTATCTGTGTTCAAAAACAAATCACAGAGACCACTGATGCCGTGCATCACCTACTCAAAGCGTCAGTGTTTTTGACAACCTGGGAATATAGAGACTCTGGTTATTTCCCTCCAGTCTTTTTCACCTCCCCTCTCTTGCCCTCCAGTCCACCTTAATTAATGTCGCCTTACACTCACTGCAGCAGACAGTTTGAGAAACATGAGCAAAGATAAGTCTACTTTTTAATCCCAATGTTTAAAATAGTAAAGTCTGCTGGTAAACGGCTCGGGATCACAGCAGAATCTGCTTGTTTCTTCCTCCAGAAGCCTTAGCTCTGCCCCGGGTTCTCTACACCAGAGCTTCCTGGCTCTCAGCAGCTGAGCAGCAGCTCTGTACCGCCGCTCGGTTACTGGATAATGGAAACACTGCACAGGAAACACTGCACAAGAACCACCTTCAAATCTATTCCATCCATACATTTTACTTTATCGGCTAAGCAGGTAGTAAGATTAAAATCAATACAATAAGAATTCAAGTCAAGTCAAATATATTTAAATAGCCCAAAAGTTTCGCAATTTGTACAGCACATGACACCCTCTGTTCTGACCCTGTCCAGACAAGGAAAAACTCCCCAAGAAACTCTTTAATGGGATAAAAAACCTCAAGAAGAGTAACAGAGGAGGGGTCCCTCTCCAAGGACAAACAGACAGAATGCAAGAGATGTGGTGACTTAAGTTGTTACAGAAGAGAAAAGTTTTATGCAAGGTTAAACAAATCTGCCATTAAATATTATGACTCACGAGAGACAATGTTTATAGGTTATGGTCTTATTTAAAGAAAGCTCCTTTAAATACTGAATCAAACCAGTCCTCGCTCAGATCACCTGTTCCTTTTTCAATATTTACAAATGTAAATGGTGCTTTGACTAGCTTAAACACACTTTGATTTATCCTTATACAATAAAGGACCGTGCATGTTACTCTTCCATGTGTATTTTATTTGGCATTGGTGGCACACAATTTGTGGTTATCAGACCCGCTTGTCTTAAGCTGATGCGCGGTGGAACCCTTTGCTGAAAAATATGAACAGCTTCGTGAACACAATTATAACTGTGACAATGACTATCACATGTGGAATTTAATAAAACGTCTGAATATAGGCTGAATGAATGTAAAATAATGGTCACAATGTTTAAATAATGACAGTAGGCCTACTTCACTGGAT